>JANHAO010000585.1:0-39852 GCA_026873985.1 Saraca asoca | reverse complement strand
TACCGGTGAGCCTATGGAAGCTTTTGAACATTTAGTGTTATTTTGAGCATTTTACTTCAGATCTTGAGAAAACAACTCTAGACTTGCTAGAAAATAAATTTGATGATCTAGGAGTACTCACCAGGTCCAGAAGAGGTTACTGCCAGCTCGTCGCCGGCCGGAGTACCACCGGCGACCCAAAAATGAGACTGGCCGAACAGGGCTAACAGAGGGGAGGAAGAAGACTAACTCGTCTGCCAAGAGCTTCCGATGCAGGAGCCAGCCAAGAAAACACGCCGGAGGAAGAGGAGGTTGCCAGAGAAGCCATCCGAGGAAGAGGAAAGGCCGTGAGCTTCCATGGTCGAATGGCTAGCCTCCTCGTCGGTGACGAAAAGAAGAACATACGAAGGAGCCGAACCAGTGCCGTCACCGCCGGAGCCCTCATCGATGCCGCTCGACCTCCGGAAGCGTCGTCGGAGCTGTCGTGGCCGAACGGAGCTTCACCGTCGACGACGTTGAAGAGCCGAAGGAGAAGAAGAAAAACTCGGGGGGGGGGGGTCCAAGCCTCACGCGACTTCTGGTGACTTCTGGAGTTTTTAAAATATATTTTTTTTAATTTTAGCTTATTTACGTTTTAGCCCCAAAACTTTAAATTATTTACAAAACTTCCCCACCCGATCTTAAAGCTTTTCACTTAAGTCCTTGAAATATTTTCATTTGAGCCCTTTTTATTTTTAAATTTTATTTTCAATTTTTCTTTTTAATTTTCTTAATTTTCCGGGTATTACACTTTTAAAGAATCTTGTTGATAAGCTTCGTGATTCGTTAAAGTTCATTTGTTTGATTAAAAAAAAAAACTTCTTCTATAAAAATAATATCTTATTTCCTTGTATTTATATCAACTTTTAAAGAATATTGTTGATAAGTTTAATTACTTGTTAAAATTCATTTGTTTGGCTGAAAAAACATATTATGTAAAAATAATATTTTATTTCCTTGAATATATATCAACTTTTAAAGCATCTTGTTGATAAGCTTGACGACCTGTTAAAATAATCTTATTGATAAGCTTGATGATCAATTATAATATATTTGTTTGGTTAAGAATCATCTTCCGTAAAAATGATATCCTATTTACATGTATTTATATCAACATTTAAAAGAATCTTATTAAGAATCTTATTGATAATCTTGGTGATTCTTAAAGTTCATTTGTTTGGCTGAAAAACATATTATATATGAGTAACATCTCATTGATTTGTATTTATATTAATTTCCAAGGAATCTTATTAATAAGCTTAATAATATGTTAAAGTAATCTTGTTGTTAATAATATTATTTGGCTAATCACAAAATATACCTGACATAAAAATCATGATTTACTTTCATAGAAACTGAGATTTTTCTATGGATATTTTCCCATGAAACTTTTAATGAAATTAATGTTAACTTTAAATCCCTGGCTAATTAATTAGGTTTGAGTATTGTTATGTTGTTCTAGGCATCTTTGATTCCTAGACCAGATCTTGAAAAGCTTGTTATGGTTTTCAAATCAAAGAAAAAGATAGCCGTCCCATATGTAATAATTCTATTTTAGCCAACATCCTAAAATGTAATAATTCATAGTACATAACTTCATAATCACGTCCCAACTTTTAGCAAACAACTTTTTCTAATCTACTCTTTAGTGCCAGATTTGAAGTCATAATAGGCAATTAATTGGGAATATCGAGGATTATAAAAAAAAACACCAAACAATTTGCCATAAGTTAATTAATGTCATATAGTGAACTGTCTGTACGGCCTGCCTGCCTCATGCCGCATTATCATTGCATTACGATTAACTTAACAATATACCAAATCTCAATCTTATAACAACATTATGATGATAATATTAATATTAAAGTTCTTTAGTATTATTATAATATTTATATATTATAAGATTAAGTCTCCTCAAATGGTCCGTAGATGTAAAAAACCAAGTTGGAGGAGAATCCTTTTGTTGGCTGTTTCATTTAATTTTTCTTGAAGTATTCTCTGACCATAATTGATTAATAATTAACGTTGGTAATTAAAGATTGTGATCATCACTGCCTTCAAAATGAGGCTCATTTATTTGTCATTATGTCTGCTTAAAGCAAGCTAACATGTCCAAAAATTGCGTATTTAATTAAACAAAATATAAAAATGCTTAAGGCAGACCCAAGAAATCTGCAACACCATCCCATATTTGGTGTTTATTTTGTTGGAACTTAGTCTTTGATATATATAATAAGTGCAGTAAATTTGAATTAATATAATTGAAGCCTGCTGGCTGCTGCTTGTCCTTGTGCCCCCCACGATCACAATAATGTCGAATGTGGAACCAACTTTCTTGGAAAGCCACATCTTCATGTCTAATTGTGATGATAATATATACATATAGTCTTTAAGTAATAGGTAAACCCTAATTATTTCATTAGGGTTTTCTAAAACAGCACCAACTAGTGCATAATTGAGATTCTATACTGGGGTGGACCTACGTTGCATCGAGTAGGAATTGAAGCCCTCACTCAAATTTTTCTTTTAAATAAAAATATAGCAGAGAGACTAAATTGAAAATTCGGTAAGGATTAAATTAAGAATTCAATAAAAAAGTTAGACTCTTGTATAAATTTATCCAAACTTCGGAGAATAAATTGTAAATTTTTTATTTTCTCCAGAAACTTCCCCAAAAAACATAAACCACCATCAATCCTCAGTCCTACTGACAATAAATTCTGCGCCCACCACTGATTATACACCAAGCTAGATTATGAGGTAAGATTTGTCCTCACAGCCTTTATACAGCACGATAATTCAACACGACATACAAAAATTTGAGTCAAATTCATATGAATTTGACATATGGTACTTCTTTTAATACATTAAATGGATATACATAATATACACACATGCAATCAAGACACATTTGTTATTTTTTAAAAATTTAATATATCTTAAAAGAATCTTGTTTTTGGGATTCATAGAAGATTTCTAAATAAAAAATATATATTTTAAAGAATTAAATATCTTTTGGAAAGATTATATTAATTAGGATATTTGTTATAAAACCTTAGCGGCTAGGTTTGTTCAAATATACTGAACCACAACCACTACATAACCGAACGTAACTTCACCGTCCTTTCTTTGATAGATATATAAGTTTCTCTCTGAATATACATATACAAGGTACTTATAAGGATGATAAAGAATGAATTAATGATATCGGAAAATATAAATTTTTTAAAAAAATTTATGAATTTTTATTTAATTTATTTTTTAAATTTTATACTTTTTATTTATTTATTGTGTGACTAAATAGATTTAATTTTGAGGGAAAATTGTATTTTATTAATCCATCATTCATTAAAATTCAATTGATATGTAAAGTAGTTAAGTATTTATTAAATAATGGGGATAAAATTAAAAAAAGAATAATAAATACATTATTTATTTTCTAAAACAATAGATAAAAATGAACCAAAAATAATTTCTCTAAAGCGATAAATAAAAAAAATAAATGGAGTATTAAATTAAGAATAAATTAAATAAAAATATATAAAAAATTTAAATATTTATATTTTTAATATCATTAAATATACTTTAATCAATGTTCTCAATGAGATTTTCTATATAAAAATTTAAGAGTAAAATAGATTATTTTATTTCAAAGTCAAATATGTCACTTATTTGACTTTATTTTTTAAAAAATATTTAAAATAATATTTATATATGGCTTAAATTCTTAAAATTACTTTTTAACTCAATTCAAATCTAAAATGGGAAGGAGGGAAGATAGGTAACCTATATTGAATCAAATGCAAGGATTAAATAAGTTTCTATTGGGAAGAAGGAGATGCTTCTCATTGAAAAAAGTGAAAAGCAGTAATAATTTGTTCAACATAATACTATTTATTTCCTTTCTCTTTTGGCTAAAACCAGTAATTCATTCAATTCGACGAATCCATCTCTATCCATAGCCTAAGAATTTTTCTCTCTTTTTTATTGGTTGGACTTTAGATTTTCCATTTACAAATTTGAGAAAATAGATAAAAAGCTTTATTGCCAATTATGGTAAATTGGACAATACACTCCAATTCTGATTTGGCTAAAATATGGACCACGTGCCGACATAACTTTCATATATCAATTAATGAACCAAACCCTACACATCAATTATACAAAACTTTTCATAAAAATCCATCCTTTTTTTCCGTTTCAATTAAATTCTCAGCAATTTGAATATTTAGAAATAAGTAAATCAGTTCACGTGTACCCATTTCTAACTCGTACGTTACAGGAAACTTACGCTTTGACTCACACTTAATATATTACCACTATTTGATGACTTTTAACACACCTAACCATTTAAGCTAACTTTTAAATGCATATCTATCAATCTATCTTAAATGGCTCTTTTTTTCTTTCTTTTTTTTTCACATGTTTGAAGATTTTGTGACTTTTTATGAAAATTTAAACTAAAGCCATAAAATTTATAATTTTTATATATTTTATAAATATGTACAGATTTTATATATAACAAGTATATAAAAAATTATAATTCATTATTAAAATTAGTATAAAAAATTCTTTATAACTTTTTTCATTTTTATATAAAAAGTATAACCTTTAATAAAAATTGTATTAAATATAAAAATTGTTCACAAAAATTATAAAAATACACAATAATTTATATTTTTATGAGTAACTACGTAGGTATAACCCATCTTAAATTCTTATAATTTAATTACTTATCACGTGAGATCTCCTTCGTGGGTATCATGTGTAAAGTTTTTTTCTTTTTTTTTTCAATAATAATAATAATAAATTCACATCTAATTTTACATGTAAATACTGTATATCATATAGTAATTCAATAAATCTCTTAACAAGATCTAATTATAATATAAGAAAATATGAATAATAAACATCAATACAACATTATTTTAAACAATAAATAAAATTATTTTTTTTATATTTATATTTTCATATCTGATTCAATTTCTTAACGTGCAAGGATAATTAGTTTGGACAAGAAAGCAGAAATATTTGCGTAGGAGTATGACTGTTTTGAACAAATAATGCCTAAAGAATGCGCTGTGGTCATCCATTTGAAGAGATTAGTTGAAAAATGGGAATGTCGCCTTCCTAAACCCCACCTTAAAAAGTTCATTAGTAACAATCACACTTTAAAGCCGATGATATCAAGAAGTTTAAAATCCAACAGCTGTGGTTATCCGAAGGACGTGGTCGTAGCGTAATGCCCGTGGACCAGCAAGCAGGCTGTTCAATTGCACGCCGGTGATCCAAATGACGCCACGTGGCATAGAACAGTATAACCCACAAGCAACGTTTCCCATGCCACCAGCATGACTTAAGCTGTCCTCTAAAGTAAAGCAAACTGCCAAACAGACCCTATCACCGTACACCTATTACTGGGCCCCACAGTCCTCTTCCACGCTGGCTCTCGCACGTGCCCGCCTGCGTCACCTTGTACTGTTCCTCCAAGACCCTGTCACACACGTGTTTCCCCTGGGCCCCAACCCTCACGTTTTGGACCCCAATGAAATAATCGTGCAAAGTGGGGCTGTGTTGGACACTAGTGATGCCACCTGTCATCCCAGTCGGCAGCAGTTACGTGGCACATATTTGGGTGCACAGTCGTTTTTTGTTAAAAAATTTTTTGACTGATTTACCAGTTACCACGTCCAACGCAAAAAGACTCCGTCTCTAATTACGATGAGAGGAGAGAATTACAAAACTACCCCTGAAAGTGGGGTCCAACTTGGCGCCGATTGGAGATCAGTTGGTCACGAAAATAAAGCCGATTAGGAACAGGGGCCTTTCTGGTAACCGAATCCATTCCTTTTTTGTTTTTTCTAAAAAATATTTATTGACTAATTTATTTTAATTTAATAATAAAGTACGAAAGAAAACCAAACCTAAATAAACCCCACTATCATAGAGGCTGGCTTGCCACCTCTATTGCATGCCCCATTTGTTCATTTTCCTATCGCATCGCTCTCTGCGCTATTTTTCTTTCTCCAAAACCACCGCAGACTCCAAAATAAGAACCAACCACTCAGCCAAACTCTCTCTCTCACACTAAAAACGCACAGAGATAAAGAGATTAGCACATCACGAATCAGAGAGGCCAAAGAAAATTCCTTTTTCTTCTCTTCTATGGCTGTTGAAGCTCGCCATCTCAATCTTTTCCCTCCCCAGCTCTTGGGAAACAGGTACGTTTCACTTTCATTTCATTTACTCTTGTTTCTGTTTCTTCTTCTCTCAAGAATCTCACTCTGAATTTGGTTGGATTTGCAGAGAAATCATGAACCCCATTGAACCCAACATCAACCTCTACAACGCCCAGATGGGTTACTCGTCGGTGCCGTTATCGGGGACGACGACCGAGACTCTGATTCCGGCGTACAATTCTCTGATTGTCGATTCCATTCCTCCGAAAACTGCCATGAAATCTGACAGCGGACTAACCTACAATATTCCACATCCAAGAAAACGTTCCAGGGATTCAATCAATCCATTACTCTCTTATCCAGCTTCCCAATCACACAAGAACTGTGGGGCCTTCTCGTTTCTGGGCGAAGACATTTCTCTTCAGATCCAACACCAGCAACTCGATTTCGATTGCGTCATTGCCCAACATGTAAGTTTCTATGCGTTACAAGTTAGAACAACCTGTTTATTACAAATAATAAAAATTTTCAAATTTGATTCTGATCATTTACACTTGTTTTAATGGTTTTTAGATGGAGAAGGTGAGGATGGAATTAGAGGAAAAGCGGAAGCTGCAAGCAAGGAGGATAATAGAGGCAATAGAAGTAGGAATGATGAAGAGGCTTAAAGCGAAGGAAGAAGAAATAGACAAGATTGGGAAATTGAACTGGGCTTTAGAAGAAAGAGTCAAGTCGCTCTGCATAGAGAACCAAATATGGCGGGATTTGGCACAGTCCAACGAAGCCACAGCCAATGCTCTGCGCACAAACCTCGAACAAGTATTGGCACAAGTCAGAGATGACCGCGCACGTGGGGGCGCCGGATTAGGCGACGACGAAGGCGCCACCATCCCACCACCAGGCGCTGCAGCGCTGATGGACGATGCCCAGTCATGCTGCGGCAGCAGCGGCGGCGTTGCTGAGGATGAGGAAGACATTGAAAGGCGCATGTTAGCGGGTGGTACGAGGGATAAGGACGAAGAAGGTAGTACGAGTAAAACAAAGACGAGCAGATTGTGCAGAAACTGTGGGAAAGAAGAGTCGTGCGTGCTGATATTGCCTTGCAGGCATCTCTGCCTCTGTACTCTGTGTGGGGCTACTCTCCACACTTGTCCTATCTGTAAATCCTTCAAAAATGCTAGTGTCCATGTTAACTTGTCCTGATTTGTTTTGGAAATATCACCAAAACTCAATCCCCCCCACCCCAGATGAAAACAATCCTCACAGAATGCTAATTGTTGAAAAAAAAAAAAGGAGAAAATTGATTTGTTCCTTTGAAGAATTTGATCCAAAATTCCTTTATTTGTCTTTTGTATGTTAACTAGTAGCATATTGTTTGGTTCATGTTTCTGCGCTTTGTTTGTATTTTGACAAATTGGCATTAACAAACTTCATTCCGGATTAGATTTTAGATTAATTCTGGTCTCATGACCAGGGGGGACGTAGTTCGGCGCATTTTAGTGGGGGCGGCGCAATTTAAAAAGGTCGTTTGGAGTTACGGGGGTAAAAAGGGTAGTGGGCCCGGGGCGCATCTACCCGACAGCAAGTAGTACTGTCCCAATAGACAAACTAGGTACTGTACGAATAAGAAAGTAGATAGATCGTGAAAGGCACGCGCTCAGGAGTGAAGCGTGGAGTCAACGAGTGATTGAAAGGGACGGATGTGGGGGCAAAAGCTGACACGTAGGACGCGCGCAAATGTCGCTGTTGTTGAAGAGAGAGAGAGAGAGAGAGAGAGAGCCTTTTCCAGCAACGGCCATTTGAAGTTTGTTTCTTTCTCTCCATTATCAATCTCTTTATTGTTTTATCATAGCTCAGCCTTTACACGAAAAGCCAATGTAGAAACCGACGCCATGAGCATAATCGGTGGTTGGAAAACTCGCGCCAAAAAAAAAATAGAAATTGAGTTGCGTGGAGAAGACGACGGGGTTTCTCGATATTTGATGTATATTCTTGATTTGTGTCCAAAAAAATTAAATGACGAATATATTAAAATGGAGGTGGTGGAGATGATAAATGAGAGAGAGAGAGCGGTGGGTGGTGGTTGAGAGAGGCGTGCGGTATGGAGCCTATGGCGTGGGACCCACTCCGGTCAGTGTCGAATAGGGACTAGAGAAACAAGAACCCACGGCAATTATATTCTTAGCTTTGCGTATATCTAAAATTCTAGTATTTGTTATCAGTAAATAAAGAGATATTATAAACTAAAATTAATTATCATTTTTATTGTTAATTTATGTGATTGATATGAAGATTCAGATTATTTTTTCTAATTTTTTATATGTGAAAAAATATAATGAATTTCTTTAATTAAATATATGAAAAGAAAAAGGTGGGGAGCAGGCGTGTAGGAGAGGGAGTCGAGGGAGCAGTAATAATGAAGTGGGGGAGTACAACTGTACAAGAAGATCTTGGCAGTTTTGGATTTCACTGCACGCGGTTAAAAATGGCAACCCACTTTGCTCATATCCCCCCCCCCCTCTCTTCTCTCTCTCTCCTCTTTCTTTTATAGAATGCTTGCTCCTGAGCGCCACGTGATTTCTCTATCTTTATGGAAAAATTGCATTTTTCTGACTAATAAATCAATTTTTGTTTATAAAAATAATATAATTTTTTTATGGGGATTTATATACGAGGAGTTTCATTTAGAAAACGTTTTTACTGATATGAAATAATATTAAGGAGTTTCGTTTAGAAAACGTTTCTATTTGTATATCAACCTAAGACAATAGTTTGCGTTATTATTTTGCACATCTTTAAAATTTATTACTTATTTTCTATGCATTATGGTGCAAAATATAATAATTATTTTGCAACGCAAATAAAATTGCCATCCAATTTGATTAGAATTAACGTAGGAAGTGTTTAACGCTTGTGTTGACTCTATTTAAATTAAGATGATGTACTAATAATGTTATTGATATAAATTAATAGGTAATATGCATTTTTCTATTTTATTTTACTTTTGTTTGGAAGATATATTATTACAAGTAATTAAAGTCAATGATGAGGAGTGAGGACTACAATAAAGAAGCATACACTCACTTTTTTTTATTAGAACTTAACATTCAATATTTATTATTTAATCACACAAGCAAAATTGTTGCTATTAATAAGTCGACAAGTCAAAATTAAAATTAATATTTTAGAAGAATTTTAGAAGAAAGAAATGAGCGATGAGGAGAAAATGGACGGAGTGGTTTCATTAAATAAAGCAAATGAAGAGCGTGACATGTTTGCCGGATACCATAAACATCCAATTATATACTCTATATGCATGAACCTTGGATAATGTTTTTTAATCTCGTTGCATTATTAAAATTTTAATGTTATTATTTATTATATTTTGATATTATTATTGAATGGATTTTAAAATTGAAGAGCTCATTTGTTTATTTATGAATAATAATAATATTAAAAATTTTAATTTTATGATAAAACTAAAAATTTGTCAACTTGTGAATGAGTATTTTTATTATACAAAGCAAGTTAGGGTTTATCACGTAAAACGAGCTATGATTAAACCAAAATCCTTTGAGTATGTTCAAATATGAGGTAATTTAGGTTTTCTTGTTAACATGAAACTAAATATAATATTTTTATTTTTATTGGATAACGACTAAGGTATTTATTATATATAGAGTGATGTAAATGATAAATGGATAATTATGGTATTTATGATCGTGATTCAAAGAGTTGCAAGGCATGCGGTTTTGGGTAGCAAAGAATAGTCAATAATTGTGATGCAATTAGATTAATTTGACTTGGACAATTGTTATATATAACCTACTATATATGAAAATTGCCATTTGGATAACTCCATTTAGTTCAAAATTTAAAAAATACATAAAAAAAATGTATCCTTCGTTATCCTTGATAACTATGTGTTTTAATTTAAGGGTCATAAGTAAGTTTGTGTTGAATAATTAATTATTTTTTGACTAAATATATGTGGTCGAGAAATGAAAGGGAATTATAAATAAATTAATATAAATTCAAAATCTTATTAGGATAAGAGTTGTTTAGAAGGAAAAGAAATCCTTTTTAAATGATATAATCATTGTTATATTTAAATCTTAAATTTGATTCACTATTTCCACGCAAAACATTTTAACATATAAAATGGGTCACATTAACAAAAAAATATTAAATTTTTTATTATTAATAATAAAAATTTATAATTTCTTTTATAACGTAATAAAATATTAATAAATAATAATGTGAAACTCAATTATATTGTAAAGGTATCAAAATTTAATGATTATGTTTAACCACTAAAATGTATCTTAGCAAAACATCATGGATTGTATTAATATTATTCGATGAAATTTATAGAAAAGAGCATTACACTATGACAACCAACTTTATTATTATTATTATTTTTGACATTTTCTTTTGTGCATTGCTTGGAAAGCTCCATTTTCCTATCATAATAATGCCACCGTCTTAGTTTTTTACGTAAATTCGTGAAATTTTTAATGAATTAGAAAGAAAACTAAATTTAATAATAAAAGTTATAGTTTGATTGATCTATAAATCTAACCATATCTTCCTATCTCCATTAATAATTTTTAAGAGATAAAATGTTTTAATTTTTAAATCTTGAAGATCAATAAATTATATAAAATATATAAGTTTTAACATGAAAATAATTTAATAATAAAAATTTTAACTTATTAAAAGATCACATTTTTTTTTATAAAATTAACTTTAGTTAAAAATATGGTATTTTTACGTATACCTCTAAAAATGGAGTCTCACTTATTTCTAAACAAAGTAGGTTGAGGTGTCAATCTATGAATCAAGAATCCGTGTTTTCAAACGGACAATTCCCAAAGTAGCCGTATAAATCACATTGGAATCAGCTCCAATTAGCTTTGGTCACGTTCACATTTTAGGGTATATATCACATTTTCAAAAGAAATTGCCAAGCAATTTGCTTGCAAGTCACCTTCAACGATAACCCATCCAAATCCAAGCAGTCCTTCTCTCCCCACCATTTACTGCCAATGGGTCCAAAGAAATGTATTTATGGAGAAAACCAGCACAAAATTTGCTTGTTTGATTCGTTTAGGAGACAACGAACCTTGTGTCAGGGTCCCACATCGGGCAGGTACAAACGCCTAAGCTAGCGTTTAATAAGGGAGCCTAATAAGGACATGACAGAAATAATGGGAAATATTGATTTTTATGAGAGATAGGATCTTCGGCCCTACTGTGGGCCCCACTGGATCAGGACCATCTGTCCCTTTATGACCGGCATGCCCTCCAAAACACGTGAATCTGATCCCCTAATCTATCTATATCTCTAATTTAATTAATTAACCAATAAAGTTTCATAAACAATTTAATTATTTATTTTCTCCACAAACAGAATAAAATAATATCTCGTGTATTGATGAATTTGAGCATTTTCTGTCCTCTAGTTTTGTGATAACGATGCATTGATTTAAATAAAACTTAATTAATTTGTATTATTATTTTTGGATTTAATTAATTGTTTTGGTCATCTAGTGGAATTGGACGTATCACCTGAATAATTAATTAAACATTATAAATAAAATATACAAAGGATGTTTCTACCTAGGAATCCAAGCAAAAGCTAGTGAGCATTTTACCCAAAAAAGAAATTATTCCCTTTTGCTATGCTTTACTAAAATAATATAATTATATAATTTTTAATTATTTATATGTGACATATTATTGGCTTTTACATAGTTCACACACCATAATGCTTTTGGGCACTAGTGGACAATATATGATATTGATGTAGAAATATCAATTTCTTCTTTCTTTCTTTCGTCGGCCTGCAATTTGATTGCATTTTAGACCATTGAATTGGTATATAGCCCCAACATATATTCGGTTTCTATCAATAATTATAAAGTATTTTGTTCCTTTCTCTATTTCTTGGACAAACCATGCATCATTGTCAAGAATAACATTTTTCTTCCTCTTTGAATTTTTCTATGCCATCCACATCTATAGCGATCATAACCTTGATTCACAAATTGTGTGTGTAATTTAATGTATTTTTATGTAAAACATTTTACATTATTAATATATACAAATAAATCACAACATTAAAAAAATAATTATTATTTTATTAATAACATGGTTCTAATTGATTTCTTATTTTTTTTTTAATATGCAATAAATTGTGGGTAAATAATAGGATAAAATTTTGGTCATTATTATATATTATATGTATGAATTATATATGGTGGAAGAATTGATCAAATTGGGTCATCTCTCACATATGCTTGGGCCAAAACAATTGACCACTAATTGTTTGCAATTGATATCATGACTTTCCAAAATGTATGATCTATAGTTTTCTATTTTTCCATCAAATTGCCGTGTGGAATTGTGATTGCCCACTTGGAATCTGGTTACGTTAGATATCATAGTCTGCTTTAGTGGTGATATTTTTCTCCCTTTTTTTATTTATATATTTAAATTTGGATTATATACTTAAAATTGGCAAGTCTTTGTCACATCATGTGTCATATGCTTCTCTTCTGATGGCATTAATAGAAAATTAAGCAAAATAAACTCTTTAAAGTTATGATATATGTTATTGATTAATTTGAGAAATATTATCTCTTAAAAATTTTACCTTCTTTTATATATCAAATTTGATTCTAATTTTTTATATCTGTAAATTTAGTAAAAATTAATATTTTTTAACATATCTATCAAATGTTTAAAGTAAAATTATGAATTTTTTAAGTGTGTGAATCATGCACGATACAACTAAACAAATGCTTATATTATTATAAATAGAAGCTAATTCGATTATAAAAGAAAAAAGAGAGTTGTTGATATGTTTTCAAGGTCTAGCACCACAAGTTAGGCGATACTTAAAAGCAGTTTGAGCCATGATGGACCCCTCAATTTGGTTACAATGACCTTTGATCTTATTTTCAAAGTACTTGCTTTGGTCACTCATTTGAGAAAACCCCTCTCTCTCCTCTCTCCCCATCTCTCATTGTCATTGTTGCAAATTTGACCTAAGCATGATTGTACATTTGGCTCTTCTTCAATAATCCAATGAAACACAATCCAAAAAAGTATAAAGAAACAAAGTTAAGAAGACCTATAATGAACGATAATGGTTGATTAGAAGAATTTAATTGTATCTTGTAATTAAGAAGGACGGTTGGATTACACTAATTAAGCATAATCCCTAAAATTGTGCATCCACACTCATTAAGGAGGGTCCCTCTTCATGCCCTCATTAGATTAAAATGATAGCGTTGGTGTGAAATTTAATTAATTCAATAAATAATTTCATTACTGTTCAGTAATTAAATGAAATGAAAAAATTAATTTTTTTAAAAATAGTATCTTAGAAGATAATTGAAATTAAGAATAAATATATCGTAACTTAGATTTAATTTTAATGTATTATTAGTATAAAAGAATTTTATATGATCATTCAATCATATATTATTATAAATTAAAAAAATTATTTATTTATTTTTTTAATAATGTGACATATTAATTATATTAACTTTAGATTATGCTATTATAATTTTTTAAGTGGTAAGATTGTCAAAGGGCACATCTCATGAAGGTGTTTTTGTTGAGTGGTTCATTGAACATTGGTATCCTCTAAATTTTCTAAGTATTGAAATGCCTTTATGCAAATCATGAACCAAATATGAAAATCATTGCCGTAGGGAAAGGCAAACCAACACTAACCCACAAATGCTCCGTGTCTCCCTTTGTAGAAAGAGACGTGCAAATGAACAAACTAACCCATTTTCCTTGCTTTGGACCCATTCTCTCAATAGAATCACACATCCATTTCATGTGGGGTCACATGACCTTTCCTACTCACTTCCCCGTCTTCTTCTTCTTCTTCTTCTCCCAATAATATCCGTTTGGTTAAGTAAATTTGCCCATTAAACATCATTATCCATCAATGTAGGTGTAATAAATTAAATTTAAAACATCAAGGCCATTTTGAAATCCATCGTCACGTAGGCACCACGCACTTAGCCACCTATTAGGACAATGACACCCAAACCAATGCCATTTTCTTTTCTTTTCTTTTCTCTAGGAGCCAAGGGAAAGCCCTTGCAAGTGAGTATCCAGATCCATTCTTATTGCTTTTCCTCCATTTGGCAAAAGGTGAGTACGAGATTAAACCATCTTAATTTCTGTTAATTTGGAGAAGAATACATAATTTTTTTATAAATAATATTAGCTATTTTATTCAATTCATTTAATCTTATTTATTGAATATTTAATATAATTTAATTTTAAATAATCTTATTTTGCTACTAAAATTTATCAAGTCAACGTTGGTGAGATATATTGAATTAAATTAAGTATAATGATAATTTTTTGGTTGGCTCAACTAATAATGTTTGTGGTCTTCAATTAGTAATACCCCATTTTTTAATCTCCTTGTATATTAAAGAGTTAAATAATTTATAAATACTAACGAGTCATTTGATTCACATAATAAGTAAATTTTTATAAGAAGTTAAATTTTTTAAAAAATAAGTTTCTATATGAATTTTCTGAGAAATACTAAAAGTTGTTTGATTAATATTAAAGAAGTAAAATTTATCAAAAAATAAATTCTCACGTGATGTTTGATTCAATTATAAACTTCTTAAAAAGTATTATCAAAATTATTAAAATATCTTAAAAAAATTATATTATTTTACCAAGACATAAAATAAGTTTCTAAACAAATACTTTTGTTATTATTACTTAAATAGGGGATTGACTAAATAACCTTTCGTGTTTTGTCCAAAGTAAAATTTTCCTTATTTCTTTACTTTAGTAGCTAACTAAATGATCCAAATATTTTATATTTTCTAAAAAATTATACTTTATATAATATTTTTTACAAATCAAATAATTTTTTAAAATATAAATTTTAAAATTGATTTATAACATGTTTTGATCTCAAAATGAAATTACATATCCGAAAAGATATATACAATCATATATATATATATATATTACTCTTTTTATTTTCAGAATACTCCATAAATTTTATAAATTTCCCTAAAGAAGTTTTCATCTCACCCTAAATTTATAGAAAAAAATAATTGAAGAATCCAAATGGGTGTCTGTGAGACTTGGTGTAAAGGGCTAGAAATGTGTGTCACATAAAGTTGTCCATATACATATTCCAATATTTGGGATTGTGGGGTTGCTCATAGTATTGGGACAGTGCAAAGCATAGAATATGGATCCAATTAAAGAAGGCATGGGAGGGCCATGATAGGGACTCCAACTTTCTTCCCTTGTGAAAGGGGGCACTCATGTACTACTCCCATCATCGTTGAAATGATTTTGTTGCTTCCTTTTGTTCTATCCTAACACATAATATTTTTCCTCTTTAAAGTGGCTTGGACCCACTACTTTCCCATCTTACAAGTCACTTGACAAAAAAAATTGATTAGACCTTGGGGTAGATTGAATTGAAATTTAATGATGCTGGCCCCTCCTCCTCCCTCCCATTTACTTGTAACATGTCTTTAATCAATGTGAGTCACAAAGTCTAAAGGTACCACAGTGAAAGGCTATCAATAAGATTCAAAGAAATTTTGGTTTTCAATCACATATGACATATTGCTGTTTGAGGTTGGCCTAACCTTAAATTACATTTCTTTCTTAAATTAATGTTGATGTTGATAGGTTTTATCTTAAGGTCATGATATTTCTACCATCCGAAGGTTTCTTTCCTCTCTCTTAATCAATTTTTATAAGAATTTGATTCGTTTAAGTCAAAGGGAAAAATAATAATCTCATGTTTATTATTTTTAAACACATTATTAGATTTGCAAATAATTTTTTTCTTTTCTTTCTTGTTAAGTTAATGTTAGATTCTTTTTTCTATTATTATTTTTCTAAAAAAAATAATGTGAATAAAAGAAACGTTGACCCCACAAGATTGCCAATTTCCTTTTATTTAAGTAATTACCTTTTTTTTTAATTATTCACTCTAATATCAAGCATTACTTTAGGATAATGCAACCCCTATATTGGGAATAGCCTAGCTGGCTTCTTCTATCTTCTTGCCTTTCTTACATTCTCTTGTTCTCATTTAACTTTGCAAGGGTAATGGGGTGATATGTTTGTTTTGATAGAAAAGGCACATTGTGGGTGAAGATAAGAATCCACAACCTCCCAAAAGAAAGAGGGCATGAACCATTCACCTAGAAATCATATCTTACAACAATGAAATTTGCTTTATGTGGGAATTTCAATGACCCGCCATGAGTCTACTTTACAAGGGATGATGGATTTGGTGTGATGGGTGGTGGAGTGAGGCTAAAGATAGGGACATTATTTATTGCATTTTTTGAATGCTAAAACACAACCCACTAAAGAGAAAACTAAAGAAAGCACAAGGGTAAAAAGGAGCAACATTTGCAACTATTCCTTTTCCTCTTGGCTTTGGCAGATTGGTGCTCTGCAAGTGTAAACATCAGCATCCCCCACTAACATAATATCCATGTGCCAAAGAGCACCTAGTCTTACTCACCCCATTAATGGGTTCTTCAAGATGTGGTTCCAAACCCATCTCTTTTCATTTTGAAGAAATTTAAATACTAAATATAAAAAAAATATAAATATATAACATTTATAAAATTTATTAATGCACACAAAATTTATATTTATTATTCTTATATATATTTTTTAATTTACGGTGAATAATATTCCCATGTCTTAAATAAAATGATTGTGTCTTTGCCATCCCATTCTCCCTCTCTTTCTTGTCAATGTGAACTTTGTCTAAAAGTGTTTTAATAGTTCCTTCTTGTATACATTAGGCACTCTTTTAAAAGCTAACCTCTAAAACCATTGAAGTTCTTTGGTTGAGGTAAGTGGGCACTCATGATACCTAGCGTCATATAAATAGGACTTTCTATGTGGATGGATAGGATGTAAAGTATTGGGATTGGACTGACCATGGAATAAAATATTTGAAGCTTTTGTACTCATTAATCTACCATCAAGAGCTTGGTTGACATAGTTGTACTATGTACCATGTAGCCTCCCCTCCCCACTAAAAAATTAGAAGAAAAGGCTCAATGCAAATCTATGACATGTATAATGACATATTCTAACATTAAATTAGGAATCATACAAGTTACAGTGCCATTAAAGAGAATCAACCATCATTTTGGATTGGGCTCACACTTATAATGGACCATAAAATTTTTTGATGTTGGAATCAAAATTCCATTATGGTGAATATGACTCTGCTACCCCCCCTTTTGTGGGTTTTCTATAAATAACTCATGTTACTATTTTTCACTTTATCTTTTTGGGATAAAAAGGAAGAAAGAAGATAGAGTCACAATGCACAAGGTTTGATCCATTATTCTTGTTAAAATCATGTACACCACCAGTTTTCTCTCATGTTTTTAGAGGGTTTATAGTGTTTTTAGACTTTAAATGACTTGTCCACTCAAACGTGCTTTTCACTATTAGCATTAGCATGTCCAATCAATTTACAATTCAATAATTAGTGGAGGATCAATGGGAAGATCAACACATTAGATCCAATGTAATATCATTGTCATTCACTCTATTTAGATCTTGCATGGTAGATATCAAAGTGGAGATGTGAATGTGTATTTTACTTTCTTATATAGACATACATAAACTACTTTAGGGCTCTATCAATTAAAATGGGGACACCATGTCACATGTTCCTTTTTATATATTAACAACCTTATTTGCTTTTTTTTTCTTTCAATTGGACCTAGTGGAATACAGTATGTCACTATTATATAATAGCTCAACTACAAACATAGCATACCCCATCTAATAAATTACCCTCTTATTCAACCCATATTTATATTTTTAAATAGTAGTACTTTTGCATACAAATTATTTTTTATCTAGTTATTTAAAATAGACATAACCAATTTTAACCTAAATTATAAATTATGTATATATTTAAGAGGTAATGAGAAAATAAGAATCTCTTAACAAGGGAAAAAAAAAAAGAAAATCAATAGAAATCAAATTTAAAACTTACAATTTTTTAAAACTTAAAAATATAAACAATAACTAGTGAATGAAAAGAAGAGATTATACTGACCCATGATTGAGGTGTAGCAACCACCCACTTGCCCCCCTTGCTAGTTCTAATGATATTGGAGCAACCTAAAAAGTTTATGTACTTGCTACATATAGAAGCCCTCCAAATGTGACAAACAAAGAGGACCACGTTGAAAAAAGAGGCAGGACAGTTGTGATTTAATGTTGTTGGGCCTGAGTGACACTAGGTTCCACTTCAATGGCAATAACAATCTGACCTATTTCACATAGCAATGTCTCTATTATAATAAGGTCAGACTCCTTTTGGGGCTTATAATGGAATAATAGATAGTGACTCCACACTGCACAGCTTAGACTTGTCCCCACACTTCTCCTTCTCATCGCAGAATGTGTTGTAATGTGAGGTTTTCACCCTCCATTTGCCTTATGATTCATTGATGTCAATGCATTTTATGATTTCCTTTTCTGCAATTTATGCTTACAAACTGACAAATCTATTTCCAAACCTAATTATATTTATTAGACTCCAAAACAAACAAAATAATGTAGGTATTAGGTACATTTTTTTCCTACTAATTATTATTATTATTATTATTATTATTATTATTAAAGAAGTGACAAATCATACACATATAATGTCATGAATTTAAATCTAAACCATTAAAAGAAAAAAAATTGTAAATATCAAAAAGAAATTTTCACTTTGATAGTGAACTTGTTATTTTCTGAAATGAAATTGTTACTTGCTTATAATAATTTTATTTGTTTTTCTTCTAAAATGTTGTTGTAAACTATATGATAACTATTTTTTATATTCTTTTGTGCTTGATTGAAATTGTCTCTAATAAGAAAATAAATATACATGCTAACTAGTTTGCTATTTCCTGCTGTTTTACTTGTACTAAATATTATATTTGAAAAAAATAAAAATAGGAAAATCTCACACAAACCATTTTTATATAAACCCAAATATTGATTCAATATTAAATTAATACTATAATTTTTGTACTTGTCTCCTAAAGGTGATAGCAAAACCCCTTACCAAAAATTGCACACCTTATTAAACAATCTAACAAATTACACTTACCTCTTGTTAAGCTTAATTTAATTACATTCACATCTTTCTATTTTTAAAATTATACACCAATATCCCTCTTCCTTTTATTTAAATATGTACTCATCTTTCTTATTGTAAAAAAAAAAAAGAAGATAAATACATATTTTTAAAAACAAAAATATATACGTACAATTAAACAAGATTTATTAGATATAAATGTAATTTATTCTACACAATAAACTAATTTTCATGTTATAATTTGATAATTGTCTTCGATATCTTTAAAATTTAAGGATTTATAATTTTGCGTTCAATTTTTATCAAGATTTATTAAGTGATTTTCTTCTCTCTCTTAAGAAGGAAGTTTTATTTCCTTTCTCGTGAGTCATCTATGTAGTATATAAAAAAAAATTAATATATATCAATAAAAATTATAACACTAAATCGTTGTTAAATTAAATTGGGGATGGAAGTGATATTAATTTGAGAGGTGGTTAGCAGCGAGATAGACATCATTGTTTGATAGTGCCAACAAAGAAACGAAAACATTGCTGTAAATGCATGTGATTGTGAAGCAGAAGAGATATGTGTGACAAATGCATACAACAAGACACAAGTTGAGACAAACACATACATATATGAGATAAGATAACATCGAAATTAATGGGTGTCTTTTTTGTTACACTTCTTAAGGTTTACATATTTTCAAACTTGAAATTGACATTTAGCAATAATAATTTTACTCATCATAATATAATACTCAGCATAATGCTTGGGTCTGAATTTTGATACTTCAGTTCTGAGCTTATAGATATTTGTTAAAAATGTCTTTTCAACATTTGAAAAAAGAATATTGAATTTTTTTATATTTTGAATGTTCTCAATTTCTGTTGATATTTTCCTACAAAATCTTGTAGCAGTTCTAGTTGTGAAGTTGGATTGAGGAAGGATATAATTAAAAACTCTAATCATACTTAGCATGGTAGAAAAAAATAATAATTATGTGATAAAATTTTTAATGATATAAATATAATTTTTTTTCTCTTCCAAAAATCTTACTTTAATTACAGTAAATTCACTGTCATATCAAACTAATCCATTATAAATTGTAACCAACCACAATTAATGGGATTTTGATTGAACAACATCAACATTGGGGCCACTACTGTGCATGACAAAAAAAAGTAATGGATGAAAGAAAAGAACCATTTGTGTATATTAACTGGAAGTTTTAAATGTGCATACGACATTTAAACAAGAATTCATTCATATTACTTTTTACACTATCATTTACTCCCAATTTTTTTTATAAAAAATTAAATTAAATTTATTATTCGTGTAGAACATTTTATACTATTGATAATCAAAAATAGTTTAGAATTTTTGTTGCCAATAAAAATTTTTTAATAAATTTTTAATGACGTGATAATATAAAAATAGATAATAATATAAAATTAATTTATATTAACGATAAATCAAATTTAAAGTTTTTTTTTATAATTATATATGAGAAATGTAAAGCAGTTTAAATCAATTTAACATTATCTATTTTTAAAATACATCTTGATATTAAATTGTATCATATTTATTATTACATATTAAAAAAAGGTTATGAATGATATTGATGGATTAGGATTTCAGATTTATATCATAATTGAGATTTGAGGTAAATATCTTGCTGTCCTACTAATTTGAAATGTTAATTCTTCTCTCTCTCTCTCTCTCTCTCTATATATATATATATATATATATATGAGGTTTTCTTTTTTTTTTTTGAATGGAATGTAAATGATCTGTATTTAATTATTCAAAAAGTGAATTAGTCAAAATATACATAAATTAGTCTGCACATCTCTTGATGGAAAAATCAAGAATAAATGCTTTACAAAATATTATTCCCAAGTGCAAACGTACACTACATGCAACTATAAGATGAAAAAGAAGTTTTACGTTAACTTTGAAGCTGAGAGTAGCCAGTAATGCTTTTGGGGTCTTAGGGTTTTATTATAGCCAGCAATTATTGCCTTTGTTAGTCAGATATGATCGAATGAATTAGTTCACAATATATTTCACTGTGTAAAAAAGATAATGATTTATATGATTGTGTGTGGATTCATCTCTCTCACAAAGTGAAACTCATTTTATCGAATGAATATCATTTTCGATTTATTATTGTTATATATATTTATATATATATATATATATATATTTAGATGTGTTAGAGGTGAAGTCATAATTGAATTTAAACTTCTAGATTAATTGATTATCTTAAATTATGATAATTTTATTCAAAGCATTAAAAGTTTGAATTGAATAAACTTCAACCATACTTTTTGTCAAAAGATTTATTTATTAGTCATTAAGTCTACACTAAATAAAGTAAGAAGCTACATGAACGCCAATAAGTAATTAAAAAGCTATGATCAATGGTTCATCTTTCATGAGAAAATAAGTAGTGAGAGGAAAAATTTCAAAGAATAATAATGAGAAGAGAAAGATTCAGCTAGCATCTCTAATGATGCAGCAACATTCGTTATTATTTTTAAGAAATTGTTTTAATTCAATGTCTTAAATTTGAATCAAAGATAGGAAAGATGCACAGACAATAATCTCTATGCAGACAAGAGAAACCAGACCAATATTACAATGGGGGGCAAGCCATGGTTTATGGTTAGCCATTGGCACCCCACTAAATATAAGAACCTGGATTCTCCACTTGAGTTCTGAATAGTGAAGATTACTGGCTACAGTCACCAAGATATCATGCTTTAACATATCAAGAAAATGCTATGATGATTAGATGGCACTATGATTGCATCCATTATGCAAGAAAAAGCAGTTAAGGTATCTGAAATATGAAAAAATTCTAGTATTTTCTAACATTTATAATATGTTTTCACTCTCATACAATTAAAAAAAAGGTTTATTATTTTTATTGTTTATATGTTATCTTTATGAAACTCACAAGTATTGAAAATATCACTTCTTTTTAATTTTTTTTAAAATATTGAGAGTCATGGTATTAACAGATGACTTGGCTTTTTTGTTAAACAGGAATAATAACACATGATTGGTAAGTGATATGAGCCAAAGTGGAAAGCAAGAAATATCAAGTTTAAGTGAAAATTAAGTAAATGCTCTAAAGTATGTAATTAGACCAATAAAGCAGAGACAACAATCATGATGCTTTTACTTTGTCCACCCATAAAAACTTGAAACAGCTCTTCACTCACAATCAAAATGTTTAAATCAAACCAAAAGTGAACAGTTTTTCCGGTCATTTCAACTTGGAAAGAGTTGAATGAAGGAATGCATACATAGTGCTTGTAAATAGTTTTGAGATTCCAGAGATTCAGAACAATGGGCCACCAACCATTAATCAGGAACAAGGACTGCTGCTTAAGTAAGCATGGCTGTAAGAGATAATGTCAAAGATTTTGCATGATGTAAAACAGATTTCATAGTACACAGGAATTCATAATAGATATCTGAAGTGTTGGAAACAACCCCCCCCCCCAAAAAAAAAAAAAAAACAGCAACAAATATCAGTGAAAATTGTGATGGATTTCATTTTAACATTTGGTTTATAGACAGATGAGAAAATAAAGGTAAAATTAATCTATTGTCAAGTGTAGTTTCGCTAAAGTTCAAATTTAATTTTTAATATTTAAAAGTTTTGAATCGAATAATCCTGATTATTTAGTGCTCCAACCACTGTTAGGCTTCCATCCAACTCAGTAAATTATCTTATTACGTGACAAATGAAACGATAATGTGGCCTGACGTGGTGAATGAGACTGCCTCAGGCCACATGATGGAAGAGCACATTCAAGATGACCACAAAAAAGGATATGTCCACATTTAGTCAAAACTCTCCATATAAGCAAAGCCCATTGCATGGCTGCTAATGGCATAGAAGAGCTCAACCAGAGCATTGCAGCAAAACGTTACCCTAGCATATTCCTGAGTCCTGCTCTCTAATATTCCAGCAAACCCTAAAATGGTTCAACCGTATAGGAAAGGGACCTAAATATCGAAGGAGTTTCCAAGTGCACATATATTGACTTGGCTAACAAGAGTTCATTTGTTTTGTCTGTAGGGAAAAAAATAATAAAAAAAAAGATTTGCTTCTGATCAAGAGGTTTCTCTTGTTGTGAGTAACAATTCCAATAAATAAACACTCCTGTGTTAAGCCACCGGGATAAAGCAGTGTCATGGTATATCTCCTGGGATAATCAAGTCTAAATGATACGGCTGAGTACAGCATAAAAATCCAGGTTCAACGTTCCAATCCCCTTTCAAATGGCAAAAGAGCATTGACTATGAATAGTTGACATAACTTACAAAACAAATTCAATTTCTAAACATGGCATTTTAAAAAAGTCTCGCTATGATTCAGATCAACATTTCCTGTATAACTGAGCGCTACAAACTTTCATCATTAAAGTTCAACAATTGACACTTACCTGTCAAGTTGGAACCCAGTCAAGCGGCTTCAAGGAGCACAGTACTTCTTACACTTCTATTTATAATGTAAAAGATCCCATGATGTTTATGCAAGTGCCTGCATCTTTATCTTATTTATTATGTAGGTTATGATAAAGAAGGCAATAAAACTCAACCTGGCTCAGAACTCAGGAGGAGTCAGGATATCATAATGTTAGCTCAGCATGAGAAATGTATCACACTCCATTTTAGGCAAAGCTGAATTGCTTGTCATCTTTCTTTCCCCTTTGTTTTCCTCTGCCAACAGTTAAAAAACTGCTACACAGGCTAACTTGATGTGTTGCCATCTCGCTTATCATTTACAAAAAGAAAATAACTCTGTCAGTCATGTAGAAACCTCCATGGCATCCCATAATGGTAGAGTGTGGAGAACAATTTTAATAGATTTTTAACTTTAAGATTGGAAAAATTCTTTGCTTCCTGGTTCTAGCAAACCAATTTGCTATATACCACCTTAATCTGTATTTCATATCAACTGATACCCACAGATCTATAACTCCATTCACTAGAATTCTAATCCTTTAGAATATTTGTAGAATTCTGTAAATAAAACAGATAATTATCTGTATTAGATTATTTAGTAATTATCTATATCTATTCCTTATTAAACTAAGTATTAAAGTTTTATTTGTTACCTATATCTTTTAGTATAAATAAAAGTTTTCTGGCTGCGGTTTCTCCCAAGCCATTCACAAAATCTTTAATTTCAAGGTGATATCAGAGCCCTCACATTGAGGGCCTCTCCTTTTTAAGATTCCAATTCTTCTATTTCTGACCTATCAAAAACAACCTCATTTCTCTATTCTGCTCTTGTTCCTTTCAACCATTCACCATCAATCAACGATCACAAACCATCGTACTTTGCTCTTCCTCTGAAATCTCAAATAATTACTCGATTCTTTGACTCTTAGCCACCACAAATCAGTTTTAAAAGTATCTAGAATCATTTGTTCTTCTCTCCACCAAATTGATTCCATCCAAACACTAATTTAAATCCAGAAAGTTCAAAAAAAAAAAAAAAAAAGAGAAAGGGAGCCCAGAACCTAAACCAGAAGCACAAAACCAGCTGGAACCTGTTTTCCCCACCTTTTCTCACCTCATGGAATCTATTTCTAGCCAAAAAAAAAAGGCTACAAGATTGAACAAAAATAACTACCTATTTTATTTACATAATTCTACAGTACTGTAATTGATATGCTCTGGAAGATAGAGAAGTTTGTTTACACAAAAAGGCATGCTAGTTAATTAATTCAAAAGTAGACACACATCCATTACAATAATACATACAGGAGACTTGAACACTTGTGACCTACCTTTAAATTCTACGTGTTTGTGTATGCATTATAGCTTTGTGTTCCCTTCTCAAACCATCGTTTCAGATAAACTTGGATGTTCCAAGTATAACTGCAAACAGAGAGGTTCACAACTCATTGACTTGATAGGGGTTATAAGTGGGGGCTGCTGCCACTGCTTTGTGTCTGTGGGGATCCATAGCTCTGCTTCCTTGCTCGTGCTAACTTCGGGAAGAGATCTAAAATAAGCAGTTATCTCCCATCTGCAATCTTTTCAGGGAGTAAAAAGGTGTTTAGACTTGGGATCCAATTTCCACACACCACAGAAAAATCAAACACATGGTTCACAAACAAAGTATCAATCTGCATCCATGCATTCATACGTGTGGAATGAAAGGGACAAAAAAGGAGGAGTAAAAGGAAAAAAAGAGAAACACACACACTACTGGGCTATACTTGCATTTACCCTGGGGAAGATTCTTAGTAAGACATCCCGAGACTGAAAGCTTAATGAGGAATGTTCTGAGAGAGAATTCCAGGTCAGCTTCTTCCACCTTTGAGCCAGATGACTGGTTCACAGTGAGCTTGAATATGAATTTCTCCAGCGGAATGTTGTCAGCATTGAAGAAAATTACTGCGACTCTCTCCACCATTCCCTAGTAAAAAGTAAGTAACAAGGGCCTTAGAAACACATCTAAAGAAAATCAGTTGCAAGGAAAGTTGAAAGTGCAGACATAAGTGTTTCCATACAGGACAATGGTGCTTGAGTCAATGTAAGTTTGAATATAAGCAGGAGAGACAATGTGATACACAAGCAGACACAAAAAACTGAGAAAATCATAGCCTTAAATCCCTATACAAGTTTGGTTGGAATTACTTATTCAAAAGCAGACTAGCACAGAATTGGTCACTAACGAAGTGAAGAAAAAGATGATCCACAATTTTGAGGCCAGTGTTCTCTGTGGTTTATATCTGTTTCAGAAATGTTGCTTCTTACAAGTTTATCATCCAATTGTGAACATTATCAAGAGAGGAAATAGGCAACATTAAATTCATTTATTATAATCACACTATGGACTGGCCAAACTGGGTATAATAGATATTCATTTGAATCATTTCTAATTCCTGCCTGACATCTAAGCTACATCTATTTGATCAGAAAACCTGCATCTAAGAAACCATTCATCTTTATTGCATTACCTATACTATAACAGATCAACAGAAACAGAGTAAAGAATAAGACAAACCTGTTGTACAAAGGGAAGAAGTCCTAAAACAGTAGCATGGATGTAATATCTGAGCTGAGGATGGCGAGCCTTTTGAACAACCACATTCATATATCTTCTCCTTTCAAAAGCACCTTTTTTTTTTTTTTTTCACACCAAAAAATAGTTAATTAACATAATTCCAATAAAATATACTGTTTGTTGCCAATTAATTCAAAAACAAAGGCAAAAGGAAGCACCCAACAGCAAAGATGCACTTTCTTTCTTCATTTTCCCAGCAATCAAACAGTAAAAAGAGCCACAAAAAATAAATAACAAGTATGCAAATAACAAACCAGAAGGATAAACCCCTTTCAGGAACACAATAGCAGTAATGGCCACTTCTAAAAATTCAATCAAAATCCGAGCTGTTTCACCTGAAATTTTTCGGAGAAAATGATATAATTAAACCAAAGATGTTTAATTCAAACGAAAAATCAAAACTTCATCGGTCGGAACCTTGTGGAGATCGGTCCTCTCTGCGGTTCATCTTGGGCATCCCACATTTGAATTCCCTTCTTCAACGCTCTTTCATTGCCTCAATCCAGCTCGTTCCCGCCAAAATTACAACTTTGCCACTGCTCTAAGTCTCCTCTTTCACTCAAAGTCTCTACCGACCCGGCCCGAACCGAGTTCAGGATGGATTATTTTCCTTCTGCGCCCTCGGGTTTCTGCATCTTCCGGTTCGGGCTCCAATTGACAGCTTCTGTTTTAGCTGGGGTTTACTTCCTGACTTCATCCAACGACCACTGCAGAGACTGAGATTTTTTATTTCAGTGATTCAAAGGATGGAAGGTATAATCTTTTTCCTGTTTTCAATTCTCTGAGAAGATGGTTTTGATCATATGAAATATCTTCGTCCTTCTAAATCGATGTATTTTGTATTATTGGATTAAACAATGAAATTGAAGGGCCATGCAAAGAAAAGAGGGGGAGGAGAGGGAGAGCATGTGTGGTGGTTTTAGGTGACATAGGCCGCAGTCCCCGAATGCAGTATCATGCTCTTTCACTCGCTAATCAGGTATTTTTACAATCTTATTAGAAAAAACTATCAGTATATTTTTTTCTTCAAATTTTCAAGCTCAATGTGATGTAATTTTGAATCAAATTTTTGTTCGTCGCAAGCTGCTGGTTCATAGTGAAAGTATTGTTTTTGTGATATGAAGTAAGCTATACCAATTATTGTTAATCTTCTACTGATGGATGATAAAATACATTTATATCATGACTGAATCGACTGTGCTCTGTACTGGGTATATTTTATGTAGTCGATTACAAAGCTTCTGATGTTGGTTGTATGTGGCCCTCAAGATAATGAAATAGTTGTGCTTGTTGGTTTTCTGCAATTTAACGGGTTTAACAATAAATTTGTCATTTGTGCCATTGAAATTTGACAGTGCAATCGTTCTTGCTTATCTTTTTCCCTTGGTATTGCGTTGGTTATATTTTTCCTTATTTCCATTTCCGCATTGCTTCCTTCTACCATTTTATTTGTATATCTTCTGCTATGCCGGTTTTGGCCTCTCTTTTTTCCTCACAATTGTAGAACTTAAAGTCTTTCATTCCTTCTCATGTAAAGCATGAGGAATATGTACTCTGCATTGCTTAATCCCGCTCTGACTCTAATTATTTTTAAAATTCATACTTCTAAAAATGTGTTAAATTTGTTCTGCTGGCTGAACTTCTGGTTTCCGATTGGCATTGCAGTCTTTTCTAGAGGTAGACATTGTGGCATATGGAGGTACTTCTTTTGGTTTCAAATTGTTTATTATGAAAAATACGACTAACTCAATCAATTTTATAGATGATACTTAGTATAATTTAATAGTATCCTGGACATATTTCTGTATGAGTAAATTTTCTTGTCTGATAATTTTGAACAGGTTCAGAGCCCCATTCTGCACTTCTTGACAACCATTCCATTCATATTCATACAATGGTATGAATGAGTTAAACTTTCAGAGACAAATTATCCTTGTACTCATACTAGAAATTAATGTAACTCTGAAATTTTCTCCAATTATCAGAAACAGTGGCCCACTGGTCGTCAGAACCTACTGAAGATACTCAAAATCATAATGCTTTTGTTGAAGCCACTGATTCAGTTTGTCATTTTGCTTTGGTATCTTTGCGTAAAAGTTCCTTCTCCTGATATTTTTATAGTTCAGGTGTGCCTCTTTCGTTTCTCGTTTAATTTTAATCAAGTAGTTTTGTGTTTCAATTTATAGAAATTTATGTTACTTACTCTCGCTGAGTTTAGAATTAACATTGTCAAACTTATTTTTGCAAATTGAAATAAAAAACTGTTGAGATCTTTGGTTGAGATGTATTGCTTCTAAAAGCAGCTGCATTGAAAATAACAGCAATAATAAAATTGTCCATGTATATAGTGTAAAACTTTGGTTTTGAAGAGTTAATTCATACTTACACACATGTTTATGTTTCTTAGTGCGTCCAGTAGATGATGGTCAATAGGTGACACAAAATTATAGGGATTAAGTATGTTGAGATTCAGGGTGTGTTTGATAACAATTAAAATTTTAGCGCTGATATTTAGTGCGGAATTTTGAGTGCTGAAATCATTAAGTGATAAAGTTATGATGTTTGAATAAATTTTTTTAAGCACTAAATATAATTAATTGGATTAAAATGAATATGCATTAATAAATATAGAAATGTGTTTAAATAACAAATGTATCCTTCATTTTAAGGCCAACCTGATCTAAATATTTAACAAGAAGATTTTTTTTATAAAAATCTTTGGGGTCAGGCTTTGATGCGACCCATTACAACTTTTTCATTAAAAGTTGCAATTTTTTCATAAAAATTTGCAACTTTTATAGAGAACCCATATATTTTTTTTTGTTGCAATTATGACTAATGGAGTTGCAACTTTTTATGAAAAGGTTGCAATATTTGCAAGTTGTAACTTTTATGAAAAATTTGCAACCCCACACCCAAAACATTTACAACCTTTACTGAAAAAGTTACAAGATTTATATAAAAAATTATATCTTTTTCATTAAAACACAATTTTTTTCCGAAGTCACACCGAAGCAAAACCCAAATCTTTAATATTACTTACAACTACTCAACTGAACAATTAGACAATATATTATGAATGTATGTCAAATCATTGTGGAGATCAACGAAGGAGTTAAACTTCAAAATGAAAGGCAACAACAACAAAATTGTGCAACCGTGAAGCTTTCTTAGGGGCTGATTATCATATAAAAATTATTATAAAATTCAAAGCCTCACTTACTGTGTTTAGTGTCTCACCTTGTGCTGAATTCAGTCGATGATTTCTCACTGATTTTCCTTTTAAGCAGAATAAAATCTAACGAATGCAGTTGGATTTTCAGACTAAAATACATCGGTTTAGCACTGAAACTTAGTTATCAAACACAACCTCAGTCTGGAAAGAAAGATGGCTATTATCTGAGTTATTTCCTCAGTAGAGCAGTGCTTGGTACATGTATAAGAAAATGAGGCAGAGAGAACAAAAATGAGTTATGTGCCATCTAATACTGATGTTAACGGAGATGATAGTTGTTAGTAAATAGGTTAGGTAAGTTATAGGCCTAAATAGGTCAATGAGTCATGGGCCTATTATAACCTTATTTTGTTCATGTATTTTTCAATATAAATAGATGTGCCTGCCTCATTGTAGAGTAGGGCTTCACAATTCTCTTTCTTAACATGATATCAGAGCCTCCTCAAATTTTAGAACCTAGAAACCTCTTCCCTAATCAATCAACCTAGCTTCCCTCTTTTTCTTCTCCCAACTTTCTCTCTTTGTTCTTTTGTTTATGCATGACTAGGTCATGATAACTTTGGCGGCTACTTAGAGTCGCATATTTGGCGGAAAAACCCAGACCTCAATATCTGTGTTTGGCGGCTGCTGTGTGAGGCTTTTGACGGAGCTCCAGTGACCGGCAATGAGATTTGGGTTGACGGTCCGACAGATCAGGGACAACGAACATGATTGGCCGGCCTGTGAGCAACACACGTGACTTCTCCGATGGCCTTGAGACCCATGTGCAGAAGCATCTCTTGGTACGTGGTGGCTCCTCTGGCAGTGTGCTTTGGACAGGACACTCTCTGACACCCTTTGGACCACTTTATGTGGTTGTTTTGGTGGTTTGCTTACTGCATCTGTGATTTTTTAATATTTTGGTATTTTTTGGGTAATTTTTTTAACAGTTTTTGGTCAAAGTCTTTATCATGGATGCTATGGCCTCTAATTCTGTTGCTAATAGTAAAGATTTGATCTCAAGGGATGAAGGAAAACCAGAGATTAAAAAGCTCTTCTCAAATTTGATCCTTACCTCTAGTAAAATTATTGACCGAAAGTTGGATGTAGAAGACAGACAATATCTTTCATGGAAAAGCATTGTTGAGTATTTGGCAACATTGGTAGATCAGATCATTTCACTTTAGATCCTCCTACAGATGGTACAAAAGATAAATGGATCATGAAAGACCAACGTTTGTTTGGCCTCTTGTGTCATTGGCATGTGAAGTCAAGGATAACACTATTTATTGCTAAACAGTCAAGGAATTATGGGCATTCCTATGTTTAACTTTGTGTCATATTCATCCTTACCTATCTCTTCACAATCCTTTATCGCCTCAGATTCTATTACTATTCCTAAGTCGGTTTCAAAGGTACTTTCTCATGATGGGTGGCGTGTTGCTATGGAGGAAGAAATAATGGCTTTTGAGGCAAACCAGACATGGGATATTATGCCTTTGCCATATGGTAAGCAACCTATTAAGTGCAAATAGGTATTTATTGTGAAAGTTAATCCGGATGGTTCTATAGCTTGATTGAAAGCTTGCTTAGTGGCCAAGGGATATGCTCAAACTTATGGCATAGATTATTCATAAACTTTTTCTCATGTGGATAGAATTACTTTACTTCGATTATTTATCTCTCTTGTTGCCTCTTAAAACTGGGCTCTTCATCAAGTTGATGTCAAAAATGCTTTTCTACATGGTGATTTACTTGAGGAGGTGTATCTACAGTAACCACCTGAGTTTGTTACTCAGGGGGAGTATGGAAAAATGTGCTAGCTAAAAAAGTCTTTGTATGGATTGAAACAATCTACTCGGGCTTGGTTCGAAAAATTTAGTGATGTGGTAATGGAATTTAGGATGAAGAAAAGTGATCATGATCATTCTGTGTTCTATAGATAATCAAATTTGGTTTGTGTTCTTTTGGCTATCTATGTGTATGATATTGTGATTTTTGGCTATGATAGCTTGGGTATTTCAAAATTGAAAGCTTTTCTTCAGACCAAATTTCATACTAAGGACCTAGGAGCACTTTGGTATTTCTTAGGCATTGAGATTGCTTGAAATAAGAAAGGAATTTTCTTGTCATAGAGAAAATATATGTTTGATCTTTTTGAATGAAACAGGTTTACTTAAAACCAAACCATGTGATACTCCTATGATTCCAAATGTTAAGCCTGAATTGGGAGATGGAGAATTACTAGAAGACCTAGAATGATATAGGCTGTTAGTGGGGAAACTAAACTATTTTACTATCACCAGCCCTAACATTGCTTTCCCAATAAGTGTAATAAGTCAGTTCATGAATTCTCCAAGAACCTCTCATTGGGATGCAATCATACTCATCCTAAAATATCTTAAGAAGGCACTTGGGTGTGGAATCTTGTACAAAATCATAGTTATTATAAAGTAGAAGGCTTTTCTAATGCAGATTGGGCATGATGTTCTATGGATCAAAGATTTTCTTCAAGGTATTGTGTGTTTGTTGATGGAGACCTTGTATCCTAGACAAGCAAGAAACAAGATGTTGTGTCTCAGTCAAGTGCAAAATTTGAATATCGGGCTATGGCTCATATTACATTGGAGCTTGTGTGGATTTCTTACTTTTTTATCAACTTGGGGTTGAGTCTTCTGGAATTTTGCAGTTGGTGTGATGATTGAGCTGCCACTCACATTTCATGAGCAAACAAAGCATATGAGGTTGATTGTCATTTTGTTAGGCAGAAACTCCAGGAAGGGATAAAATTGGGGATCAACTTATTGATTTATGTACTAAAGCTCTACTTGGAAAGGGGTTGATGATATTTGTAATAAGCTGGACATATTTGATATCTATGTTCTAGCTTGAAGGCGTGCTAGCAAATAGGTTATGTAAGTTATGAGCTTAAATAGTTCAATGAGTCATGGGCCTATTGTAACCCTACTTTCTTCACGTATTTTTCAATATAAATTGATGTGTCTGCTCATTGTAGAGCATGGCTTCACAATTCTTTCTCTCTTAACAATAGTATATCATGATAATTACATTCATCCCTTCTCTATTTGAAAAAGGTATGCATATATATCTCAGATTGTCAATAATGGTGTGTCATCTGTAAGTGGAGAATTCTCATAATCTATAGCAATGATAATTGGCATTTGACAATTCAATATCTTGCCACGTTTTTCACACTTTTTTCCCTTTTTGTATTCTCAGAATCCTCCTTCAGTTCCAACCCTAGTGGCAGTAAAATGGGCAAGCTGGTTGAGGCGTTCATCATTTGTTATTGATTGGCATAATTTTGGATATACTCTGCTTAGTCTGTCCCTTGGAAGAAATAGCCGTTTTGTCTACGTATATAAATGGTATAAGTTTCATATCTTCTAATTTCACATCTGCTAATAAGGATTTGTCATTCTGGTTTGTAATGACTTTTGATTTTCGGAGTAGCTGCTAATGTGGTTTTCTTCTGGGTTCCATATAGGATTGAGAAGCATTATGGGAAAATGGCAGATGCTTCCTTATGTGTAACAAAGGCTATGCAGCACGAACTGGCTCAAAACTGGGGAATTAAGTAAGACAATCAGCTCAAAGTTTGAAGATAATGAATCTAGTTTAAAACTATTGCCGCAATCTGTGATGTAATCTAATGGTTATTTCTGTATCCTTTTATTAATTTATAGTGCCACAGTTTTGTATGATCAGCCTCCTGACTTCTTTCATCCTGCTTCACTTGAGGAGAGGCATAAGGTAAACCATCTGTTTAGTTGCCTACTAATTCTAGTCCTTGTTAAATTATTAAAATTTCTAATAACAATAAATTTTAGTTGTTTTGTAGATTAAACAAAAATATCTGTCAGCCACTTGGTGTTCGAGATTGTGTTAGTATTGGTAAGATTGGTCTTACCATTCTGATACATATTGACTTTTGTGATAGTACCCTGTTTGGTAAAGTTATTGCTTCTTACAGGCTCTTCGTCAGTGGATAGTCACTGCCTAAATGAAACTGTGTTTACAACTGAGGCTGGTTCAGTCTTATATTTGAAGCCAAATCGGCCAGCGCTTGTTGTAAGCAGTACAAGCTGGTAAGTTTCTCCTAGCATGGATTGCATTCACCGGAAGCGATAAGAAGTATGCCGTCTGGCACTATTTCACTTGTTTGTTTTCTTTGTAAGGAATTCTAGGTGTCCACTTCAATTTGTTATTAGCTGAAGTTTTTACTTGACAATATTTGCTTTTTACCTCTGAAATATGAAGTGGCCAATTCCATTTTTTCCCCTTTCCTGATATTGTAAAATTATTGAGATGGTTCCTTCTCTCAGAAACAAGAAGAAAGGGAGAAAGAGAAATTATCCTGACTAGGATTATCTTCTCATCTGACCTGGGTGATTTGTTTCTGCGGCTGATGCCTCTTTCAGGACTCCTGATGAAGATTTTGGCATTCTCTTGGAAGCTGCAGTAATGTATGATAGGCGTGTTGCTGCCATATTAAATGAAGATGATTCAATGGACGAAGAGGTCATCTGGAAAGATATATCCAATGGAAACGAATGTCCATATCCCAGATTGTTATTCATCATTACAGGTACAACAACTTAATTTCAATCTGAAGTATTAGCATTCATGTAGAATTTACTGACAAATGACCTTAAAATTTACAGGTAAGGGTCCTGAGAAAGAAAAGTACGAGGAAAAGATAAAGCGATTACACCTTAAACGTGTGGCATTTCGTACAATGTGGCTTTCTGCAGAAGATTATCCACTACTGCTTGGTACGTAATAACCCCCTGATGTTTATTAACTTAATCTATTGTCTTATCTGATAACCCGACTTTTGTGAGAAATTTCAGGATCAGCTGATCTGGGTGTTTGCCTGCATACTTCATCATCAGGATTAGACCTTCCCATGAAGGTATTTATCTTCTTGTCTCATCTCAGTGTATATACAGAGATATATTCTTGGCAGATTGTTTCTTATTTCGAACATATTTTATTTGGTGTTTCCCTATTTATGGTCTTTTCTTGCTTCTGTGATGAATTTTACTTTCTGTTTTGGCTGTATCAGGTGGTCGATATGTTTGGCTGTGGACTGCCTGTTTGTGCAGTTTCCTACTCTTGGTAAGTTTTTATGTTCTTATGTGGAGATTGTTTTCAATTTAAATTTTGTTTCTTATTGGTTAAATTAAACTTTTAGTCCCTATAGTTTGTTTTAATTTGTAATTTTGTCCATATAATTTTTTTCCTTGTAATTTGGTTCTTAGAATTTATTTTTATTTATAATTAGCTCTATATGCTCATAAATTTGGATATTTTCATCCACTATTATTCAAGATGGCTAACATTTGTGGACTTGTATAGTTATATGATGACATAGCAATGAAGAGCCATTCATGGGAATGACAAATTATTACAGTTTGAAGAAAATATTTAGATAGATACAATGGAATCAAATCCATTAGAATTGAAAATATGCATGATTGAAATTATGATTTTTTATTCTCTTAGTAATTTTCATGATTGGGGTTCTTCTTTCTTCATTTCTATGTCATAATGTAACTGCATAAATTGACAAAATTTATCATATTGAACAATTGTAGATAGAAATCTCTAAATTAATTATAGTAAAGAGCTAATTACAAATAAAAATAAATTCTAAATATTTAATTAAAAGGAAGAAAAGTACTCAGACAAAATTATAAATTGGAACAAGATAGGGACTAAAAGTTAAATTTAACCTTTCTTATTCGTTCAGACTATTTGTTCACTTCATTTATTGTTAATTTTTTTAATATTTTTTCTTGAAGCATTAAAGAACTTGTTAGAGTTGAGAAAAATGGTCTTCTCTTTTCTTCATCTTCAGAGCTTGCTGATGAACTTTTGGTAAGTTCTTTAAGGATTTCATATATACATGTTATTATGCACCATATGATGCACAATCTATTATAACTTGAGAACCTATTTTTAAAACAGATATGATTGCTACATAATGTTGTCCATATAATTTGGAGTTTAGACATCCAGGTGGCAGCATTTATCACAACTTGCTTTGAAAATTATGTCACATACATGGGATTCACCCATAATTAAAAAAACTGCAGTCTTGTCATCAGTAGATTATGTTTTTTGTGACAATTCTGTGAAGAGTGTGTTATCGTATGTTTCTTTGTACAAGTCATATCTGCACCTGAATGCGAAGTCATACATATTGTTGGCTTTCTTTTAGTGTTAGAGAATCTGATCCATATGGTTCAACGCTGGTATTTTTTTGAGACGATTATAGTGGACAGGAGTTAAATTACTGAGAGGTTGGAGAGGATCTGGGGGAAATTATACTTGTGTGGAGGAAAATTTCAACTGCTGGGCTTCCAATGTTATATCCACTTAACCTTTTTCTCTTATGATCCCTGCATGTAAATTACACCTTTTGCGATTGTTTTAGTTTTCAAACAGGATTAAATAATGTTACACAAGGCAAAGTTTTCTGTTCTTTAATTTATACATTCTAGTGATTTTGGATTTTGGAGTACTTTTCCCTAATAGACCATGCTTGCTTTGCTGTATTTTGCATAGATGCTTTTCAAGGGATTTCCCGATAAATGTGATGCTCTGAAGGTACTAAAAGATGGTGCGATGGAGACAGGTTCTTCAGCAAGGTGGGCTACAGAATGGGAAGAGAATGCCAAGCCATTGATAACCAAGGTAGCTTCCTCAAGCTGTGCTGTGCAACTCATTCATAATCAGTTTAATCCTCTAAAAATGTTGAGTACTGTGATATATCTGTAAACCTAAATCGGTGCACCTGAATTTGCAGTTCATATCAAGATCTGATTCCTAGAAAGACATATCTTTGAGTTCTGTAGTAGTAAATCTATTGGTCCTTTGGTGGATTACAGCAGAAAGTTGGCGACCATCATATACTGGTTCCATCCTGATTCCACTGTGTTTGCAGATTCAGGAATGAGAATTGGGAGACCATGTTCTTAACTCACTGATGACACATTGTAAAGGGATTATGCTCTGTAAAAATTTTGGTTTGATGTGATTTAAGATTACATTTAATTATTCCAAATAATTTGAGTAAAACCAGGTTTTGTTTTAGGACATGGGTTCTGCTTTGTTAATTTTCTGGTCAACCTCTCTCATATGCCCCTTTCATTATCTTAATCCTTGATGACAAAAAAAAGAAGGTTAAATTAATCTGCAGCTCCTATAATTTTTACTTTTTTTTTCTAAATGGCTATCTATAGTTTACATATTTGGAATTGAATATTTATAGTTTTTTTAAGTTTTTAATTAGGTACTCACTATTAATTTTCCATCCAACACATTAATTTTTTTTTTTGTTTGATGTGATAAACAACAGTTCTATATAACATAAAAGCTATCCTAATTGTATTAGATGCTGGGCTTGGTGCACATGTATTGATGATTTGAGAAAAGGCTCCAAAGCATTGAATTTTATTCCCTTTAAATTTTTTCTTCAAATAATTACAGGCTAATTTTATTTATAGAGAAGGGTTGGCTTTTGCCTCTTTTAACGTTTGTTCCTTTTTTTCCCCCTTGTTTTCTGTAACAGAGAACATTGTGGGAAAGTAAATTGGTTATAGACACTATGGAGAATTACAACATAACATCAAAATTGTAGGATATGAGAAAGACTGTAAGCACATACACAACCAATTCTATGAAATGAAAAGAAATAATTATCTGATGATATTAGATACATAGATTATTATGACAAGGTTTTGTGATCGGGAGAAAGAAAGAAAAAGGGAAGTTAAAGAGACAAAAGTCAATCTTTTTCTATACATAAAATTAATCTGAAATTATTTGGAGGGAATAAGGAAAAATCCAATGCCTTAAAACCTTTTATCAATTCATAAGAAGATGCATATCAAATCCAGTTTGTAGTCCAACTTGAACAACTCTTTTGCCATATAGGACGTTTATTTACATGTTTTTATTACATGAAAAAGTGTAAGGGAGAAGAGAAACCGACACATCAAAGCAGGTCATTGAAACAACAACAAACGTAAATCAAGAAGAATGAATCTTTGTCAAGCCTAGCTTACATGAATATCTTCTTTGTATCCCAATCGAGCTAAAGCGGTGGTTGATATTTTAGATGCTAGTCCTCAAGTTGCTTCTCTCTCTCTCTCTCTCGATTAAATCAGATAATAAGGATTTTTTTCCCTTTATTGAAAAGGAAAGTTATATAGAAGAGAAACATGGAATAAAAAAAGAGGACAAGGAATCTTCAAAAAGGCAAAAAGATTATCAAAACAAAGTTACAAATAAATAAAGAATAATTCCTGTCTTCAATTAATATAAATAAGGATATTTTGCACATGCTTAAAAAAACTCATGCATATATAAATTGCAAGTTTAATAAAAAAATCCCATCCATTTCATAACTTTTTTACATAAAAAATATAATTTTTGATAAAAAATTATAAATTTTCAAGAACATATTGTATTATAACTTTGATTGACCTGCCGATGTAAAGTCATACAAAATGATGACATTGTGAAAAGGTTGTAAGAAGTATAATGTTTTTTTAACTAAGTTACAGTGTCTCCTAAAAACTTACAAAAACTGAAGATTATATAAAGAAGCAAAATCCTATAACCAAATATGATTCAAGATTTTAGATTGGTACTTTTAAATGCTGTATTTGTAATTCCAAACAAATCATTATGATTTGTTTGCAACCACATTTTATAGAATTCATGCCATTTAAAAACATGATTTCAATTGATTTAGAAAGAGTATAGCCTTTGGAACAAAAGTTAAAATTATAGTTTTACCCGAGTACCCTGAGCTTACTATTTCCAATTGAGGAACGCAAAATTTGACAGACCAACTAGAAAAAGGAAATAGCGTATATGGCTTACATGATTTTACTTGAATCCAAGGACCATTCCAATTGAAATGAAATAAACACTAGTTTTCTTGAAAATTTCAAACTGGTATAGAGCAGTGAAATCTATTCTTAAATATCCATATTTGTACTATTCTCCTTCCTCGGAGTCTGGCAACACCCCTCCTCTGACTCAAATTCAATCCCTTTTAAAGAGATTGTGTAAATCCTCATTCAATCCATCCGTCATCCAAATGCCATCTCCTATCCTATGAACATTGAAGAGAAAAAAAAAACCGAATATCTTCGATACCAAAGCTGCCTTTTGGAATCAAATTTGCTTTTAGCGCCTAAGCCCTTCACATATGACAGTGACACCTAAGATCAATTTGCATATCATTATACCAAAGAAATAGAACTGCAGAAATGGGGCAGGGCTCTATTTTCTACAGGTTCTCTAAACAAGCCAGCGATCAGTAGTAATAATAATGATGTTAGAATAAATAAACTCAAAATGTGCCCAAATGCATTCACAAGAGTAAGAAGAGTAGGCCCAACATAAGACAACAGAACACTAAAACAATCAAGCAATTACTGTAGACAAGTAACTATTAACCCAAATTGTCAAAAATATCTCCATCAGCGTCAATGTAAAGGATGACATAGAAGAACATTGATACTGTGCAGTTACACAGTAGAGTTACAACTCAAATAAGCAGTACAGCGATTAAATGGCAGACTAAAAACATTAAAAATATGGTAACAGTTTCCGCACGAAAATCTCAACTAGAACAGTAATGGAGTAGTCCAAATAACTTATAGCTTGTCCTCATATTCAGAAAGTGGAGTAATCTGCTCCTTCAAACCCTTCCTCTTGCGAATGTCCGCAACATGCTGCGCAGCCGATGAAGCAGGCTCCAATGGATCGGCAGACATCATATCCCAATGATCAAAGACACATTGCGGGAAAGCCTGCCCTGATGTTGCAGCCCTCAGTGTGCTTGAGAACCCAAAGGACTCGATGACAGGGAGGTATGCCTTGATGTTGTAGAGTGGGGTACCAGGCCTCTGCATTTCCTCAAACACATGTCCACGCTTCTGGTTAAGAACACTGTAGATGCCACCAAGAGCCTGCTCAGGAGCCTGGATTTCGACAAGGTAGACAGGCTCAAGAAGCCTGGGCTTGGCAGTCAACTGAGAAGCATAGAAGACTCTCCTAGCAGTCGGAATGATCTGCCCACCTCCTCTGTGGATAGCATCAGCATGAAGAACAACATCACAAACTTCAAAGCAGATGGCCCTCATGTTTT
>JANHAO010000584.1:0-39970 GCA_026873985.1 Saraca asoca | reverse complement strand
TTTGTATGAGAAATGAGAGGCTTGGAAGGAATTCTAATTCTGTCTGAATATATATAGGACAGGCTAAACCAGAACTGATGTTAAAAGGAGATATAGCCTTCATTGGTTGGGTTTGGAATTTTAATTCAATTGGTGCGAGCTCAACTGGCAATATTTTTTTATGTAAATGCCAATGGATGGAAAGGGTCCAATTATGGCTGCTAAAAAATACATTTAATCTAAGTTCCTATCGACATAAAAATAAACAATTTTAATTAATAAACTGAAACCTAATTGGATTGACTAGAACAATATCTAGAAACTCCACCAACTTTTCGAACGTAGAAAGTTTTTTTTTTTTTTTTCAAGTGAAATATGTACGAGGAAATAAGGAATTACAGACAGCACAACCAACTAATGATGTTCTTGAGTGAACAGAAACTCAAATAACTGAATGGAATTTACTGTCTGTTGAGGGATCTGTGGAGCTATTATTTCTCAAATTAAACATACGAATTGCTAATTTCAATTAATGCCAACAGAGTTATGCAGCATGCAGATTAAACAGTGACAATTAATTTTGCCCTTTGTCAATATAGATATTATACTACATACTTTAAATCAATATTTTATCTTATGTCTTGTGCTTCTAAACAATATTGTCATTGTAGACGGATTTCTGTCATTTTTAACGACATAATGTTATTTGATGCTATCTTTATGATTTTTTTTTGTCTTATATTCAAATCTATGATATAAAGTGTATTAAGTGATTTTTGACTTTTGTTAAAAAAAATGAATTTTACTTTGAATGAAGCACAAATATTTTATTTTTAATAGAAAATCAATATCGCACTAATATCGGATTTCAATACATGATGAAATACTTATGGATTCGTATTAGATAAGAATTGAAACCTCGACTTTTTATATTTTTTATTTCTTTGATATTCAACTCTTTCGTTAACAACCAATTATTCTATTTTGAGGTTTTTTTTTTTTTTTAAACAGCTTTTTGTTAAAAAGAAAAATCATATCCATTTTGTGAGAAAAGAAACAAAACAAAGTCTTTTCTTTAAAACTTCAAATTCAATAAGTCAACCTTTCGTTATTCCTGAAATTAAAACATCATCATTCTCCTTTGCTTTTTGTTTTTAAACATTAATGATAAATGTATACTTCTAATTTTCAATGTTAATTTTTCTATCTGAAATTTATATTTTTTTTTATGTATTTTAGTTGTATTCATATCCTAATTCATTTTTAAAATTATTATATCTCTGTACATATCATATTGTCATATAAGTGATTCATGGTAATGCTATCCCAAATCCTATAGCCGGCATCTATACTGTAGATGACAGCTTGCTTTAGCCGGTAATCATTCTCAAAGTTAGCTTACAATGTAAAACCTTATAATACGCAGAGGGTTAGGCAGTGCGTATAGTACTAGGAATGATTCAATTTCAGGTATCGTAAGAGTACAAGACAGCCTCAGCCTGTGCTTCTCTTGTGAATTCTCATATGCTTTTGATGCATGGTCAGTCTTTTCTTAGAAATTGTCAAAGATTACACCGCATGAAATTGAGGAAATCATATATAATTCATTCGCACTAAGATCCAATATTCTGTTCATAACATACAAGGGATCCAAAATAGATGGTACAGGGAGAGAGAAACAGGTATTAAATGAATAACTGAAGTCAATCAATCATCATTTCCTACATGTTCGACCTTAATTTACTGTCTTGACAACCTCAACCAGGTATCTGTCATGTTCATAATCATGAATGCCGCCAATTGACCAATATTATTGTATTTTTGTGAATCACATTCATCAATTCCTACCTTGGACAAAATAAATCACAATTATTGGGTAAAGCGATCATATTTTTATTTTTAAGAAATTAGCCTGTAGTGATGATCATTGTTGCAGTTGTAACACCCCACAAGCTATTAAAATAGATGAAAACCTCAAAGAATATACTAAATCAAAGAAAAGAGAGACGTTTTTGGCAGAACTAATTATAGATTTGCTGAATAGCATAAATCGATCAGCATTTCTACCACTTGCTTTATGAGATATGATATTAATAATCAATTGTATGGTTTTGGTATGTATTGAGACAAGAACTGAAGCCAAACCCAAAACTCCTTTATTATCAGGAACTGGTTTGACATTCAACTTGAGAGATGACAGCAAGGATGATGCCATTCTATCACTACCTCCAGAAAAGCAGTAGAATCAAATTAGATAGGCAGAATAACATGGTGTAAGACCCAAACAACCCTTCAGCATATATACCCTGCCAAACAAAAGCAAGAAGAATCCAATCAAACACCAAATGGAGAGGCTATATATAAGATTAAACTGTAAAAAAGTTTCAACAGAAAAAACAAAGAGCATAAATTGCATTTGTAAGCATTCTTCAAACTCCTTTATGAGCAATTGAATTCTAAATCATAGATCAAGGTTTGACTTAGTAACTATTAAAGTCAATTAATTACCATGAGTAGAAGGGCCATCTAATTAACTATCTATTTATACTGATATTCCAGCTTTCCTTCATCAAAATACTGCCAATTTAGAAAGTCACGTTGACAAAATATCCTCATTTGGAAAGGCAGATATGTTTTTAACCAGCCTCCCTAAACCATTGGATCAGAACTTCAACTTCTAAGAACATAGCTTTTAACCGGTGGGAATGTTGACTCTGCACCCATAACTATTGGTTCACAAGTAATCTCACTATTTGAGATAGATCACTTTCATGGGATGAAAATTTCCAGCATAAAACAATAAGGAAGAAGGAGAAAAAGAATTAAAAGAACTTAAGTAGTTGAGGGATTGTGGTCAAAACAATTGGAGGTTGTAGTCTAAACAAGAGAAATAAAGTAGTTAAGTAGTGTTAAGACAAAAGGCCAGCTAAAAACCCAGTCTAGAGCATCTTGAAGAATATTATCTCATGCTGGATCACATATGACCAGTGCTTGAATAGCCAATGACCATGACTGTGCATATTAATCCTAACCTGATATTTCACTGAATCATTTTGCAAGAAAAAAATTGATTTCCTGGAGAGATGGGACTGTGAGGTGTAAAAAAAGGAAATAGGATTGTAACACAAAGACAGACATTTTTGTGTAGCTCTTCTAAATTCATCATAGGATTGTAAAAATTGCTGTATTGATATTACACTTTTGACAAGCAAGAGATGGGTGGAACCCCCGTAACTTTACTCTCTTATGCAATCACTGATACACTAAAGAGATGAATGCTAGTTGGTAAAAGTTTTCACATAAGACTAGGTTTACATAGAGCATTATTATTGAGGAAAAAGTGACCTGGTGACGAGTGATTATTTGCTTCTATATTCTTGAACCAAAGAGTACTATCACTTAGGACATATCAGATTTTAATATGGTAACTCTCTTATTAGTGATTCAAATGCTAACAGTAATGTAAAAAATAAATGTACCAAGGTTAGCTTGTTTTGTTCTACTTCCTTCTCTGTGAAAAATTCCAAACAAGCAGCAAACCAAACAATATAGCATCCAATGAAACTTAGGTATCACAATAAAAACAGCAATAAATTATAAAATAGTGATGAAGAATGTTTACAAGGAAACTTGTACCTTAAATGATAAACGAGATGAATCGCCAGCGTTAAGTCCATGAAAACCAACGTCATATGATATACTCCCATCAGGCTTCCACAATCCATAGTTTCTTTCAGAAGTTGGCCCAGGCTTCAAATCCTCATTGAAAATAGCAAAAATATATGCTTTTACCACATTTTTTGGCCTGTGTGGGGTCCCTTTTTTCTTTGCAAGCCTTTTACGCAGGTTATAATTATATGTCCTTGCATTACTTAGAGTTGCTGCAGCTTCATTATCATCTCCATGGGAAGCCCATCCTGTCTCAGTAACTATGACTTCCATCTTATTAAACGCTGCATTCTCCAAGGCTGCATAAGCTGCGTCAATCTGAGCATCAAGCATGTTATCATAATGCAGATGATAATTGGGGTCATAAATTCCCTGTGTTGGTTGGAAAAGAGCATAATTTATATCAATATTCTCTGGATCACCCATGTAAGCCAAGAATGGGTAAGCATTCAAACAGAAAGGAGAGCCAATCTGTGAGAAAAACTCCAATAGTGGCTTCATATACTGATTAACATCATCTTTAAATTTACAAGAAGAAGGAGGATAGGAATCAGAAAAAACAGCAAATGAATGTGCTGTAGAAATCTCAATTGGCTTCTTTAAGTTAAGTTTCTTTGTAGCATTATAAATGTTCTTCGCTGCCCCAAGAAGAGCTCCCCACAATGAATAGTCAGTCCCACCCAAAACTTCATTGCCCACAGCAATTCCACGAATGCTTGTGTCAGGAAGAAATGCCTGCACATTGTCTTTCACCCAATCCAAAGCATGATCCGGGTTAGAACTCATGTTTTGTAGCTGTCCATTGGGAAGTCCAATTACAAGATTAAGCCCAGTTCCGCTAAAAGCCTTAAGAACACTGTGATCAGCATCATAAATTCTAACATTCCTTATTTTTGCTGCCCTGAGAAGAGTAACAACTTCATCAGGTGAGGGAATGTTATCTGCAATTCTCCCATAATTTATACCATAAGTTCCGGTGAATGCTTGCACAGTCATGGATGCTGGAAGACAAATCGCCAGAGTTGCATTAACATGATATGCTAACTTAAATTACATAGAACAACTTTGATCTTCTTAAGTCACCACAAAAGGGTGTATCACTAGCCTGTAGTCATAATACCTCTCCTAGGCATCTCCATTAACATGATATGCTGACTTAAATTACAAAAGAACAACTTCTACAGCAAGCATAAGTTGGCTCAAGACCACAAGGAAATAAACTGTAAAAATAACATACTAATATGTGCAAAATTAGCATTATGGAGATGCCTAGGAGAGGTATTATGACTATAAGCTAGCAATACACCCTTTTGTGGCGACCTAAGAAGATCAAAGTTGACAAAACTTAAAAGATAATCAAATTGAAATTGACAGAATTGTAGTAATCATGATACGTAAGGAAAACTGGTTCCAAGCCAACATAGCAAGGAAAAACCCTTATCATAATAATGACTTAAAACCAAAGCAATAAGAGAAAAATCAAACCACCGCAGAATCAACTTACTCAATCGAGAGAAGATATATAAAAAATGAAAGGGCAAACTTTTGTCCCCGAAAAAAGGGGGAGAGACGCCAATTTTACTAGAACACTTACGGCACAACTAAATATCAAAATATAAGCAAAGCAACAAAGAGATGGACAGAGAACAAAGAAAAATAGAAAACAAATAAAATACTCGAACTTGGTCTCTATATAAGGCAAAACTTCACTGAATAACAACTTGGAAGCATCATCCAGTAGCTTATAATTCATAAATATCGATAAATAGAAGGGGGAAAAAACCCAGTAAAACCTATAAACTAAATCAATTACAGATTTCAAGCTATAAGGAACAGAGAGAAAGTACCAATCTGAGTGAAGAAGAGCAAAAACAGAACTCGAAAAGGGCGAAACAAGTGCAGACGTCTCATTGCCTTTGAGAGAAAACAGCGAGAAGCTATACGATTTGCGATTTAGCTGAGAAAGTGGACTGGTGGGGTGGGCCAAAACAAGGTCAAAATCGAGAATTGAAACGCTTGCTGTGAACTGCTGCTTCTTCCGGAGGCATGCCATAAGCCAAAGATTCCTTCCTTTTGCTGCCTTAAACTACAGCTTGGATGCTTTCATGGCTTCCTCTGCTCTCCAGCATGCAAACGAGACTAGAGGGAAATGGATTGAAGCAGATCAATGAGAAAAAAGAGAGCTTTGACAATGGTTCTGTAGGTTGAGTATGGAAATCCGGAGAGGGAAAGGAAAGAAACAGAGGGAGGATTTACTATTTATAATGACGATTTTTTGTTTCCCTTCATTTCTTTTTCTTTTCTGTGTGCAGTGGACACAATGTTTTATGTTGATTTCTGCTGAACTTGCTTCAATTGGGGATGGCTACATTCACCAACTTACTTGGAAGTATCACTATAATTTCAATTTGTATTTTGCCCATTCATTGCATCATTGTTTGTACCATTCCTCCAACTAGGTTATCGCCACGCGCTTGTGGCCGACTTTCTCCTGCTCATATGATACATAGTTAGGTGGAAGCTCGGAATTGGACCACAAATCACAATGAACAGCACTTCACTTGGTGTTCTAGACTAAAAAACTATTTTTGTGAATTTTTTAAGAAAATTTGTAACAAATTTATAAAAAAGATAATATTTTTATAAAAATTGCAATTCAAGTTTGTTAATAATTATTATAAGTTTTTATATATATTTGTTACATATAAAGTTTATATAAAATCATAATTCTTTGCATGGATACAATTTTTTCCAAAAGTGGCCAGTTATTAAAAAACTTACAAAATGAAAAAGTACTCGTAAACTTCTTATCTTTGGTAAGATTTTAGTATATTGATACTCTTGAGTATGGTATAATTGGGCCTCTACAAATTACGAGAGAGTAGTTTCTAACTTAAATTTTTCATTTTCATTCTTGCAATAAAAAAATAAATACAAAAAATTCCACGTTGGAGATCAGCCTAAAAATAAACATCTTGTTTTTACTCATGGTTTGGGTCATACATGTGTACAAGGTGGCCCTATCTATGTGCTGCGGTCCTCTGGGATTTCAATCCTTCGCTTGAGTGGTGAGCAAAGGGTTTCAAATGCTGACACCTTGGGCCGCAAACTAAAACAATGAAATTTGGACAAATTAAACTCAATTCTTCTAAATTTTAATATATTATATTCATATTTTTATTTTTAAAAATATATATTAATTTTTACTTTTTTATATAAATTCATCTATATTTTTTTATTTTAAATCTTTTATGATAGAATAATAAGAATAATTTAGATATAATTATACTACACCAAATATAATTTAGCCATCAAATTATTACGCTCACAGACTGAGTCTCTCACTCATTGATTAGCAATATTTTATATTTGGTCTCTACCAAATGTTGTATATGTTTGACCATCTTATATCATTCTTTGTCTTTAGCTTTGTGTTCTATTGTATGACCAAAAAAAGAGTTAATTCCATCTTTTAACGCAAAAAAAAAAAAAAAAAAATCCTTGTCTCCAATATAATAAATATTAACTTAATAATTTTTTTAGAAAAAAATACTAATCTCATTTAACTGAATTCACTAATGTGAAACTCACAAAACATTTTATATCCGATTAAGTAAAATTGAATAAATTTAAGTCAGTGACACTGATATTATTATTATTTATGGCAACGAAAATTATATTAAGAAAGAACACAATTTCACCAGTATGACACAGAACCTATTTATAATCAATCTCCGAAAATGCCACAATAGACCCAATGTATTTTATTTTGCTAATAAGTCAACTCATCACAACTTGTAATTGGGGCCAATTTTATATCAATATTTTTAATTCTTCTGTAGTATTCAAATTCTTAATGTTACTCTTAATTTTTTTACAAGTTAAAAATTTTCTTTTTAATTTTAAAATCATTCAAACATGACTCAAAATAACATATTTATTAAAATATAATTGATATTTATTATATTGAGGCTAGAAATATTTCTTATTTATAATATTTTTTTTTAAAAAATTCCTAAACTGATCACTTATCTGGACTCCAGCAGTGAATTTCAGTGAAATGTAGGGACTTAACAAGCAAGCCAGTCTGAGAGAAAAGCTTTTACCATTTAAATTTGACAAAAAAAAAAGGACTAAAATGCACAACACCCCTTATATTTTGAGTCATACGTAAATAATTTATTAACTTTTAAAGAGGTTTATAATCACATTGTACTTTAAATTATATATATTTTATTTACATTTTTATATTTTTCATTTATAAATCTATATAAAACTCATGGGATTTATATGATAACTAAAATGACCATTTTTAATGGAATGTAATAGATGATACTTCATCTGTATAAAATTTTTGAATTATAAAGATAAATAACATCTCTCCTCTTTTGCTTTCTATGTACCCTTATGTTTTAAGATTAATTTCATAATTGAAATAAAATTGGAAATAATAAATTATTGTTTAGTTAAAAAAAAAAAGAATTTTTTTTGGTGATCACATAATAATTTGTGACTATCCTATTAAATTTATAGACGAAAAATAAAAAAAAAATGTGAGTAAAATATACCCACATTAAAATAAAAAGAAATATAAAGACACTATCATACGCGTACACAACCTTTACTTCACAAGTTGTATGGACCAAAAGAAATGCTTTTCAGAAAGAAACAAATATTTACAAGCCGTTTGGCATCTCATCTGTGGTTCTTTTTCATGATGGCTTCCTTTGCATCATACAACACAGACATCTCAAAGTGTGCAAAGGCTAATTTGATGTTAACGATACACAATTTTATGTGCAAAATAAAGATATCACCTTTCATATATAATATGTAACAAAGTGTATCTTTGTTGAATTGCTACATAGCCAGAAAAGAATACACGGTGAAAGTATTGTGAACACAATTTAATATAACGAGATTTCACTTTGTTGATAACTTAGAATAGAAGGTAGTCTGTATCAGTGTACACAGCAAAACCAATACTAAGTTGTGTAAGTTTGTTTTATAGCTCCTTTTTTTTTTTTTGGAGAAAGTTGGAAGTCTTCAAGTTTTAGACCCCATTCATCTTCTCTTAATAGATATCGTTATTTTATAATTTGTATCATTAATATTTTATTTAATAATATAATTTTTTATTTAAAAGTAACGAGATTGTTACATGTTAAATAGAAAAAGGGTTTAACAATATAGATTACGTGTAAGCAAATTGATGGAATTCTAATTTAGAAAATTTAGGTTGTGACAATTCTGTTAGTTTTTAATGAAAAAATTACATAAAAATTAACTTTTTTTGATATTTTAAATCACAGATAAATAAATTAAACTCAATTCACAAGACTTTTATTTTTTCCTTTATTGTATCTAACAATTTGATTACGGCATTGAGCAAGTTTAATTAATAAAAATAGCCAATTGAGAAGAAAAGCTATTAAAGAAAAAATGAGAGGAAAACAGTAATTAATTAAGAAGGTGGATCCACTTTAAAATACTGGAATACAAAAGCTAAGCTCTAAAAGGAAGTTCTGGATCAGCAAATTTAAATGGGTGTTTGTTCCTTAACACTTAAACAATACTAAGAACTGTGTTATAATAAAAAGAATCTAATTAAAGAATTAGTAGTGCGAGTGATTTAACAATGGGGTTGCTTTACAGGTTGAGGAAGAGAGAGAGATTATTGTGTTTGGCTAAAATCGCCAAAATTTACAAAGAAAGTGTGGCTTTCAGGAAGGCAATGGGCATGCACACCAACTGCTAACAGCATCCCGCGTAAGGGAATCTTCTGCTTTTGCATCTCTACGGAATTAATGTTGAATTTTAAAAAAGTATTATCATTGCTCCCTTTATTTGATGGCAATCGTTTACCTTAGCTTCACTTTTGAGACCACTCAGGACTGAATTTCCACACACTTGCACACCCTGTAAATCAGCATCTCACTTGGCAGTTACTTATCAGTTGCTAAGCTCAGGCTCAAGAACCCTCTTGCTGAAGAGAAACAGTGTCAAAATAACAACATAGTTCTGAAAATGTGGGGTGGGGCCACCTTTGCAAAGTGGCTGGTTTAATTGGAGTTGTATATCCAACATGATTATGTTCTGGTCTGTCTAGTCAGAACGTGTGGTGCTTGCTTGTTCAATCACATAAAAAAAAATAATGAGACTTATGTTTAACAAATTTAATAGGTTATTGACAATTTTTTTGTTCCAAATATTTATGGTACACATGCAAGTAAGTTTTGATGAAAGTTTTTGCTATAGACTTATAACTCATAGACTTAGGTAGTAGACTAGGCTAAGTTGAATGTTTTTTCCATTTTTCTTTACCAAAGTGTGGTGGGTAGGGATGAGAATGATGAAGTTGGTGGGAAGGTATGTGTAGTCATATGGGACAGGAATTTGCAAGCCAACTTTGATGACCAATAACAAACCCAAAGAGACTTTGGTTGTGGTCACAGATACTTGTCACTGTGCCTATTATAGCCTTCAGTATCCTGCAAAATGACAGGATCAGATTACAGAATCCAACAATCTAATATTCAAAAGGTCCCAAATTGCTATGCCTTTTTTTTTCCTCCCAAAATTCCTCCTAATTATAAAAGGGGGGAAAGGAAAATAAGGGGGAAAAAAAAAAACGAAATGTCAGGGAATTTTCTCTCAGACTGCTAGCATCTTCCTCCTCATACTCTTCAACATTGGCAAAAAGTTTAATAAAACAAACAACAGCGACTACGATTGCTCCAGCAAATGTTTTCCAAAATGGTAATTAAATCTGCTTTGTGCTTTCATTTGCTGGTAAGGGTTGCATCGATGCAAATGCAGCAATACTTGAGGCAGACCATCATAAGGAGCTCTTGGAGAGAATAAAGACGGACAGAAAGAAGAGACTTGACGAGCAAGGTTCACGGATCAGTTCATCCTCCATATAAACAGGTTTCATCCTTGAAACATCCTGCAAAGAAAGCTTGTTAGTTTTATGTAAGGTAATGTGATTTGATTTGTTTTACACTCCTATAGTATGCTTTGTTTAATGTGAAAATCAATTTCAGGCATCACATTCCTTTTGTAGAAAAAAAAAAAACAACGTGGTTTTCTGCTTTATGATTACAGAAACCAAGTTCCTATTATGCTGAGTTCTTTATTACCTTAACCGATTCAATGTTTGAATTGTGTAGTGGTGTCAGTTTCAGTCAAGGCTGCCTTATAAGGCACAAACTGATCAAATTCAGCCAGAAAATGTTGTCCAAAATGTCCCAAGTAACCACCCAAAATGTCAAAAATGAATGCAGAATATCTTCAGGATCTGGTGTACAGATTGAGCAAAGTCGGTCAAGCCTTCGAAGATCTATTTGCAGCGGGTTCTGTAAATGGGGAAAGAACTGATTCGGATTGGGTCCGAAATGCTAATATAGCCTTCAACAAGGTCAGTTTGGTTCCTATTCACTAGATCACATCACAATATCCTAATTCTCAACCATTGTGACAAAATGAATCAATTAACTGTGTATGGAATAATTGCTGCATTTATCATCCATTTTACTTTTCTTTCATAAACTTTATTATGAGTTGTAGAAATTTGAACTTGCTGGATGAATTGTTCTTTGATGACATATTTCTCTTTATTCATGATATTCCTGCCTTTAAAGGTTTAGTTAACTGAGGTCGCTGGCTAACATTGTTGACAGCTGAGTTCTAGACCTGAAGAGAAGACGGTGGTGGACACATTCAATTCCTCACTAGCTTCATATCAAGCATCAAGTTTATAAAAGATAAAGAGAAAGCAACCTGTTTGTGCTATCTTCTTGTGAAACTTGCATTTCTTGCTTCACTTGTTGAGATTTATTCCTCCTACTTTTTTGCAGTTGCTGAGTATGATGTTAAGTCCTCCAAATTAGTCTTTGTAGAGTGCCGCCAGCGCATTCCAGAAGTGGACAACTTGGCAGGGCTAGTGGTTACCTTTATAGAATTTGAGGTAATGAAGTTTTTCCTCTGCTCTAATCAGTTATCAGAATCTCCATCGAATTTCCCTCAGAATCACGTAATCGGTGTCTTGGACTGGTCTCTTTCTTAGCTCCTACTCGCACAAGCATAAAAGAAAAAGAAGTAATCTAAATCATTACAAGAGTTGTAATTTGTAATTCCTCACTAGCCAAAAATTTGCAATTTTGATGTCTTCATGTCAGGAGCTATTGAGTTGTATCGTTTTTTGTTTATCAAACAGTGCAGAAATACCCATTCAGGAGAAACCTTCTGAGTTGTCGTAGATAATACAACTTTATTAAAGTTCTCTTCCATGTTTCGCAGCCAAACCTGACAAGACCTTAATAATACTTCAGGAGTAAACGGACTAGAAAGGATCACTGCCTTACATGATCATGACCACAGATCCATAACATCTATCACATTACAAGTAACTTACAACATAATGGCACAAATGGAACTAGAAGCTACAAGTCTATTTAATACATAGATAGTACCTTATACTATTGTATGCCTACTCTAAGATTGTATATAGGCTGTTTCAATGAACAATCAGATAAATAACATCAACAACGGGAACTAAATCATCTTTAGACAGATCTAAGGGGGTCAGATTGAGGCTGGATAAGCCAGGAGCTGATTAATCTATTCGTTACCCGGAGCTTTGACCACACCAGCTCCACTTGCATGTTTACCATTCTCAGCCAACTCTGCTTCAGCTTTCTTGTTTATATCAGTAACCTTATGATGTTCTTCACTGTTTCCTATCTTTCCTTCATTCTCTTTGATTTCAACTTCAGATTCATGAGCACTTCTATTCTGTTCATCTTTCTTCTCTCCTTCCCCTTCAACCTTCTTCTCAACAGTAGCAGCTGTTTCCAGTTTCTCCGGCTCTCCTGATCCATCCTCACTCTTTTCATTTTTTTCTTCAGGAATTTCAGAACTCTCAGCTTCTTTGCCACTGAGGTTTTGTTTCAAACATTCCAACTCTCCATCAGCAGTCCTGGATTTTCCCTCATCATTATTTTCTTTAGCTTCACCTTCTCCAGGATGAACAGACTCTGCCTTCTTATCTGCATCCCCATCTTTGTTCTCATCAGTATGAGTAGACTCTGCATTCTTATCTGCATCCTTATCTTTATTCTCATCTTGGTTTTCCTTCACAGCACTATTTTCAGCCTCTGCATCTTTATTATCCTTGGTTTCATCAGCTTCTTGCGTGTGGACTTCTTTTGTCTCCTCTTGTCCTTCCTGCGAAGCTTCTTTCTTTGAAGCCGATGATTTCCTGCCTCGTTTCTTTGGGGGCTCACTTTCTGGTGAAGGAGCAGCCTTGGCCTTCTCACTGATTCTTGCTGATCTTCTTGGAGCCTCACCAGTGCCCCACTCAAATTCTGATGCAGCTGGACTACCAGGATGGGCTTTCAAATACTGTTCCAGCTGCCTCCTGTTACTGATTTCCTCTCCCGTTGGTGCAGTGAATATAATCTCATTTTTCTTTGGGGTTCCAGCCTTTTTTGGGGAGAACTGCAAAGGAACAGAAGTTGTGGATCATCCTATATGCAAAAGCACGGAACAAATTTGACAAACATTGTGCATTCATGATTGGGGTCATATTCTTAAGATCTAAAAGCAATTCCTATTGTGAGGAATGGGCTTCCATTCACTACTATTATAATGTAGCTACCTTTTGAATAGCATATTGACTTCATAAGAAACTTCAAACTTAAAGTAAAAAGGTTGGTTATATACCAAGGGAGTAGAGTAACAGTGTTAAAGGTGTTATCAACCACAAGAAGAAACTGGCTTGTCATTTTTTCCTTTACTTTTGTTCTCCATCCCAAATGCCAGCCACATCATATTCATATGATAGGTCAACCAAATTTTGAAGACTTTCACATTGCTAGATCTAAAAATCTCGGTTTCCAGATTCATTAAATCTATAGGCAACAAAATAATAAAAACCCAAATTTTATTCTAAGCCCCCTTTTGCGTGTGTGGATTTTTTTTTTTTGCTTGTTTGAGAGGGGGGGGGGGGGGGGGATGAAAGATCATGTTAGCTGAGGGTGAAGGTTCCTTAGCCAGAAGATTTTCTACAACACTATCTGCTGCTCTCCATCTCTCATTTCTTCTTTTATGTTTTTTTTTTTTTAATTTTTATCACTAATAAAATCTTACATGAAGTTTGAAACTGGAGCCTCATTAAACATCACGGGCTGCTTCTAATTCAGGAAAAGAGTGGTATTGCCCAAATTAACCTTGTTCAGTCAGATGGCTTTTTCCCCCTCTTTAATCCTTCCATTCAAGCTATGTTTGGGACAAGTCAAGTACATGGAATGTTGTGGAACATAAACAAACGAGCAATATATAAACACATGCAATAGAGTTAACCAGAGAATGGACCAAAATGAGTGCCAAAAAGCAAAACAAAAACATGCATGCATACCTGCATATGAATCAGCAAAGGGAGATTACTTTCTCCTGGTCAAGTAATATGAAATTGGCAACAACATAATTGTACATAGTGGCTTTTTCCAAAAGTTAAGTCTTAAAAAATGAAAGACCCGGACTTAGTAAATGTCATAAAAGGAAAATGTATTGAAAAATGGGTGTAAAAACAATGAAAATAGTATTCCATTTTTCATACTACTAAATATCATATCTATGCGTACTAGAATTTGAGTACATATGAAATCTATGCTTATAAAATATGAGTACACACTTTTGGCAATTCATCATGTGCACATAATAGTATTAAAGTTAGATTCAGCTGTTAGTAAAGTTTTAGAAGAGTCCTTGTAGTAAGCAACACAATGAGAAACTTAAAATCTTCTATTAAGATCCCTAGAATGATTTGATACCCTTCAATTCCTTGTGACATTTTTTTTTTTTGGTGAAGTGAAACAAGTCAATACATAACTTAAAATCTTCTATTAAGATCCCTAGAATGATTTGATACCCTTCAATTCCTTGTGAAATGAATGTTACCAAGAAAACTAGAAAACAGGTAGATCTTAGTTTTAGCAGAACATCTGAAAAATTTTACATCAGGTATCAGTAAGACAGTTAACACAGTTCTAAGAACAAAAGTTTATCCTAGGACTCATACATAAACATGAAATGGTTCAGTATTTGTATACTTTCTGTAGCTTTTCTTTTTTTGCCTCTTTGGGGGAGGGTGATTCTTGACACAAACGTCAGTAAAAACTCAACATCAATGACAGAAGATGCCAGCATATGACCTAGCCAAGTTTCCCCAAGAATTCATATTTGCACAAAACATCTTGGCAACAGCAGAATGACAACTTTACTGACAAGTAATTCATCTTTACCTATGACTTCATGACATTCTCGGAAACCACACCATAAGTTCATCTACGATGGCAAACATACCATTATTCTCAGTTTCTCACTGTTGCTGCAAATATTATATCTGGAACAAACTAATAAATACAAGTACGACCCACAAACAAGAACCCATTTTTCTGTAATTAACTATTTTGAACTGCTGAATATCCAATACAAAAGCAGCCATACTTAAGAAGGTTCAGATACTTGAATGCAATTTAAGAATGACGATACAAACACTGACACCACAGCGAGAAACTTTCATGAAGTAAACCACAACACTGCATTTCTATAGTGAGAACTTCTTCAGTAGCAGTTATTAGTTGGAAAACAAAAACTAATTCCCAGTACAGGCATACTGCAAGCAACATGCTTCTTGAAAAAATTATCAATTCCGGATATTACATAAAACACAGTTCAAATCTACGAAAACCCTTTTCCCAAAAATGTCGAACATAACTAGAAAACCCTAATAACTAATTACTAACAGTCAGCACCTAGACGATTTTTCAGAATTCAGAAAATAAAAATTCTAAAGCGTGAATGTGAATAACGAAGCACAAAAAATTCAAAATATAAGAAAATAAAGCAAATGCTAGAAAGCCCTAGCAGAGCAACCCTCACCCCAGCAACTAATTACGCTGTGGAAGCCCTGAAATTACAAAATAAATCAAAACCATTTCGAAATTCAGCATCTTAGCAAGAAATAAAGCACAAAACAAACCAAATACAATTAAAGATGCAAATTTCCACAAAAAGGCATAGTCAAAGCAAAACTGTGAAGATAAATAGTGAGAGAAGAGAGGTGAACGAACCATCTTCTTCCAACCAGAAGGAGCAGGGAGTTCCATGGAGAAAGCTTCCTCCTTTGAACTTTCCTTATCCACTGACCTCGCCATTTGTTCACCTGAGGCAAACGAATTCAGATAATTTTTCAGAAAACTACGAAGACAAAGAAGGAAGGAGCTAAAGTCCCATTAATTGATTAAAAAGCACCAACCACAACAGAGAAGAGGAAAAAAAAAGTTGCTTTTTGTTATGGGTTCAGTAGAAATTGGTTGAGCCTGTCTGAGTCTGAGGACGAGAAAGAAAGAGGAGCAAAGGATTCGGAGATGGGACACGTTGTGGTGTGTTCGTCGGATACCCGGAACTCTCAGAAAGCTTCGGCTGGATTTGAGCTTTTTGTTGAGCACTTCTCTTCGTCACAGTACTCTCTCCAACTGCCACCTGTCCCCCTTGCGTTTTAGATTTTCTACGTTTTATTTTTCCTGAAAAGTCTCAACTTGGCTTGGCTCCGACTCCGATGTCTCTGCACCTTCGGATCTAATACTGTTCTATTATTATATCCTCATATTATCTTACAATATTTAAGATAATTAGAACAATTATTTTCCATTTTTAAAGGTTATTGAAAGTATATTCCATTGTGTTTCACAAATGAAAATATCAAATTATCCATTTTGAAAATGAATAATTTTTAAAATTTGACCATGTTGCATGTAACGGTTCAAATTTGGTACAGATATATACAGTAGCATGATATCTAATAAGACAAAATCCTTATCTTTATGTCTGAAATCAGGTTATGTTTGAAAAAATATGAACACCAATTGACTTTTTAAGGTTATAATATATATAATTTCCAACCCTAATTCCCACTTGCATATAATTAAGCAAGCCAAGTTGAGCACATGATTCCATTTTTAGATCAATACATTGTGTGGCTGATCTGAAAATCCTAATCACATTGTCTCGTACAGATCTAATAGCTTTGTGAAATTGTGCAACTATCATATAAATATATTATTACAAAATTTAATTGGCATTTCCTCTTAATTTAATGCAAGTGTAAAAAAAAAGTGTTGAATGTGTGATTATTATATTTTATGGTTTAGGTGAACTGACCTTCAAATTAAATTTAGCTTGTTGTTTTCAATATTGTCAATAAATAAGAGAGTTCAAAATTGACAAAATTATTAGAGCAGATAAATTAATTTTATTTTTTTTAATATCACCAATGGAAAGTATTATTATTTTACTTCGAATTAAAAATATTAAAAAAATTAAAAATAATATTAAATATTATTATATCATCAAATGCCCGACAAATTAATTTTACTTTAAGCACAAGTTGTTACACCAACCTAAACAACAATTTATCCTGTTCTATTATTATAAGCATGTACCCATGAAAGCAACATTGTAACTCTTGTAATCAATTTGTGGAAGAAAGAAAGGAGAGAAAAAAATCATTTCCTTTTATTTATTTATTTTCTTTTACTTGCAAGGATGTCATCAGACTCAAGTTCCAAAATGTTAGTACATAACATTACTTTAATTAGAATGCCAAATTATAATGATTATGGGAACAAACTTTTTTATTTTCTAACTTTGGAATGCTATTGATAAATTTGGGCTATAAATTTAGCTAAGCCATTCATTTTCAAGAACCAATTCTTTGTAGCAATGGCAATGGGGCGGGGTAGGGAATGGGGGCCCCGTCCTCGATCCCTTGCAATGTCGAGAGAAAATTGGTCCCTGTCCCCGATCCCCGCAGGGATCCATGGGAATTTTTTTTAAAATTTAAAGTACCTATTTTTCATTAAATAATATAAAATTAATAAAACAAAATACAAAAAACAATCAAAACATAGTAAATAATAAAAAATTAATATGCAAAATTAATCTTTTTACATATCAGGGCGAGGGAGCATAATCCCAGTCCCCGACCCTAAAATCTATTCGGAGAAAATTTTTTTCCGTTCTCCGTCCCCGTTCCCCGAATCAATCCCTCGATCCTTGTCCCAAACGGGGATTCCCCACCGGATCCCCGCCCAACTGAGGTTCATTGTCATCCCTAATTCTTTGTCTCAACATTTAATAGTATGTGTTTGGATTCGACTGACAGGAGATAATTATGGTGTCTCTGGTAAGGTTTTTAATACTTATCATCTTGTAAATAATTTAATATAATATAATAATACATATATAAAAATTTCTTCACTTGTAATATCAAGAGACTTTATGGAATAATTAATAGTGGGTAAGAGTTAGGGATGACAATTTTACTCGTGTACCCATTTATCTATGGATATTTGCCCGTGATGGACGGGGATGGGTATGAGAAAGAGTATTCGCAAGCGGGTATGGATATGAGAAAATATCTATACCCAAACCCGTTTACTCGTTTAAATAATTTTTTTATATAAACATTATTCAAAACGACGTCATTTTAAGTAGTGTATGTAATACCTAAAAAATAAAAATGTTGACTGAGGGACTGAAGTGAAATTTCAATATTTTTCATTACAGCTATAACATAATTTCATATTTTTAGTAAGGATCTATTTGAAGTCGATAAAAAGTTCATAGGATCAAACTGTAATTTAGAATTTTTTTTTTAATTCTGGCAGGTACACTTATGGTACAAACCCGTATTCAAATCGATTATAGTATTTGCGGGTATGGGTATGATATGGGTATGAATTTTCTGATGGGTATGAATATGGATATTGACATACGTACCCGCCCATACTCGACCCGTTGCCATTCCTAGAGTCATTATGAACTCTATTTTTTGGCACAATGTTTAATATTGATGCTTTTATGGTTTTTTTTTCTCTGGTACACAGAAAATTAATAAAGAGAGAAGAAAAAATCCGAAACTACATTAGAGTGAAACCTAGATAGGCTACCAATAGAAATAAAAAGTGTTAAAAGAAAAGACAACAAAAGATTACTAAGTGGCAAACAAACACTCAAAGAAATTAGGTGATTGGCCACGTTCTGCTATCTCCTCCTAAAGGAGTTTATGTTTATGAATAGACCCCATCATCAGAAACCTTGCATTCTTGAGATGGGATGTCTTAAAACTTGTATGGTAAATCTTGAGAGCCTTCCAATAAATCTTGTGGATGCAGATATTTGAATATACCAATTGATTGGTTTCAATTGTTGTAGATTTAATTTCTTCCAGCTCCACTTGATTTTATGTTTTATATCCATACAGCACCCAAACTCATTTTTCATTATAGCATTGTGAGTCAAGAGATGTTGCATTAACATTGTGTTTGTAGACTTCAATATGAATGAATTAGAATGCGAGATTGTAGCCTAAATAGTTGGCAAGCCATTAGAAGACAATCAAACTTGACTACCTAATAAAAGCTCTACAAAGACTTATAAAATAAAAGAAACAACTTTAAAAATTGTCATTTATGTTTTTGTTTGAGCAAGGTTTTAAAAATAATTAAATAGTAAAAATCATGCCCAATCATAAACAATACAAAATCTAGTAACTCTTTCTTTCTTAAACTACACTAACTAGGTATTAACTGTCTTTATAGATACAAAAACTCCAAAATAATCATTAGAAATAAATTTACGTAGCATTTCACTAGTAGGATAGCAAGTGTCCTAATGCTAAACAGCTATTGGAGGTAGTATATGATTTTGGAGCTTTGAATTTTGTTTTTCCAAATTTTGCAACTCAGATTCCAAAAGGCTCATCTAAGAATTCATATCTTCAGGATGTTTTGTTAATTCTGCATTACTGAACTTTAGTAATGTTATGAACGTTATCCGGATTAGAGGCCCAAGAGGGGCGACATCTAAGGAAATATAGTCGAACGAGGAGGGGATCAGAGCAGAATTATAGGCGGCGAGGACTCAGGACTCACTATACCAAGGGACCTGATCCCGAAGGCTATGATCATGTCGACCAAAAACCAACGGGCAAACGAACGAAAGCAAAGGTAACGACCCCAGGATCATGACCAACGACTTTCCTTCTAGCCCATCAACCAGTCGTTGATCGTACAAAAGTCTAGTTAGCAGCCTGAAGAGCGCCAGAAGAGTTAACAACCCAGGCCTCCAGCAATACACATCAGCTCCCCGAAAATTCGACAATGATTTGCCCAGCATTAATTGTCTGGCGGCAAGCATTTAATGCTAAGAACGAAAAAGGTGATCATTTTGCCGATAAAGGAGATTACCTTTGTAACCCTCTCCCTTACTATAAATAAAAGGGGAGGGGCCATAGAAAAGGGAGAGAGGAAAAACCCCACTAGTAAATGGGAACCTCTTGTACCTAGCATCTTCAGGGAAACACACTGTGAGAAAAAAAAGAGTGATCTGGTGATTGTAACTTGGTCTAGCAAGACCTTTGAAAAAATAACAAAAATACCCGTCAGGGTAACGTGGACGTAGGGGCCGGCATCCGGCTTTCACCGAACCACGATAATTCTTGTGTGTTACTACTCCTTTCCTTCTCTCTTAAGCTCTTACTGCTTATCTTCATCCTTTCTAGAAATGTGCAATCAGGGGAGGGGTTGTACCAAGGAAACTTGTTGACCAAAAAATGATGTCAACATTTTGGCGCTAGAGGAAGGGCCTCCCCCCCCCACTGCATATTCCCCACAGCATTCCCCTATTCATAACTCTCAAAGGAACCCAGACAGATACGATGGCAAGAAAGAAAACCATCGGGAACATCGAGCCCCCTCCCCCCTGCCGGTCAGCCGGGAGGCCAAAGGCAACAGCGAGACATGAATACTCTGATGGCAGACCTCGAAATCGGTGACATGCAAGCTTGGCAACAGCGCCAAGAGGATCTCGACAAACACCAAGAAGCCCTGGAGAATACCTTAAAGGAACTAGCTGAAGCGGTCTGGACATTGTCTCAGGTGCACGCCCAAGATACACCTAGACGGAGAAAAATAGTTACTACTAAAGATGAGCGTCGTCATTTGAAAACCCAACATGATCAATATACCAGGATAGAACGTCAACGGTCCCGTTCACTTCATTCCTCAGGTTCACGATTAAGATTCAAAGCCCGTCAACTTCAGGAAAATAATGAAAGTGAAACAAACGACGAAGGGTCGTATCAGAATGAAAACTCGAAAGAAATCGACGGCAACGAGGAGTCAAGTCACCACTCAACCGATCGTGAACATGGCCCGAGGCAAGAAACCTCGGATCGGTGTCATCACCATAAGCAGGGGCGGGTAAACCAAAGGGCTTCTGGCCATCAACTAAACCCCCAAGACATGAAAGTCGAAGAACTACTTCGGAGAATGGAGAAACTGGAAAAGAATTCTGCTTCTGAAGAAAAGCATGACCCTCACGAAGGGTGAACCCCCCTTTCTTGCCATATTGAGATGGAGCCTTTCCCCCACAGATTCAAATTTTTGAACATCCCCCTGTATGACGGGAATAATGACCCTCATAGTCACTTAAACGCTTTCAATGTCCAGATGAATTTGCAAACTTCCAACCCGCTGGTGAAGTGTCGAGTCTTTCCAGTAACCCTCGGGGAGATATCGTTAGCCTGGTTCAGGAGCCTCCCGGTCTGCAGCATAAAAAGCTGGGAATAATGCCAAACTCAATTCCTCGACCAATTTAGGGTGTTGAAAAGGCAACTCGCCCCTTCGTGCCACTTGGCCATGGTTTTCCAACGAAGAGATGAATCACTAAAGGATTACATCGCAAGGTTCCGACTGGAAGTTAGGAACGTCGACAACCTATCAGAAGAAAGTATCCTTACGACGATCTCCGCCGGACTTCGAAAGGATGGAAAGCTATACGAAGACATATATAAGTCTCCCGTCAAAAACCTGGGTGAATTCTATGAGTAGGCCGCTAAGGAAGTCCGTTGGGAAGAAACCTTTGGCCCCAAGAAGTCGAAAAAGAGAGATGATCGGGAAGTCCCTAAGAAGAAAAATGAGATCGGAGGTAACAAAAGAAGTCAAGAAGATGGCCAAAAAGGGGAATGCATAAAAAAAGTACGAGCCGAGCCTTTCTAGCCTCCGTAACGCTATGAGACTTATACTGCTTTATCAGATGCCCCCGATAGGATTTATGCTATGGAAAGAAGGAACGAGGACTTCGGGCAACCTAGACCCATTAGGACCCCCGTGGATAGAAGAAACTGAGACAGGTTCTGCACTTATCATAGCAAGGTTGGACACAATACATCAGACTGTTGGGCACTGAAAGATGATATTGAGGACCTAATCAAGAGGGGTCATCTGAAAGAATACGTAACAGGAGTCCTGGGGCAAAAATCCCCACATCACCAGCAATGTAAGTCACAGCACCATCGGACACCTGAGAACGAAGAGGCACCTACTGTCAGGATGATATTCATTATCCATGGCGGGCCCCATCCCGATGGCATAACTAATCGGTCGCATAGTCGTTATGTTCGAGACGCTGGTCGTGTTTTCCTTGCCAGTCATGAACAAAATGACAGACCTGCCAAGAAAGCCAGGGTAGTCACGGGTGACATCACATTTACCAAAGAAGACACAACGGGGGTACGATGCCCTCATAATGACGCTATCGTCGTACGAGCAAGGATAGTTAACGTGGAAGTAAGGAGAATCATGTTAGATACCAAAAGTTCCATAAACATGATGTACAAGGCGTGTTTCGATCAGATGGGCATGGAGATAAGACAAACTGATCCATCGTCGGCCCCCCTTTATGGGTTTACCTGCGATGGGGTAATCCCAATAGGACAAATTAAACTCCCACTCACAATAGGAGATTCGAACCGCCAAGCCACTATCATAACAGATTTTCTGATCATTGATTGCCTTTTGGCATATAACGTGGTGTTAAGACGACCCGCCATGAACGAGCTTGACATGATAATATCAACCAAGACGCTCGTTGTGAAGTTTCCTACCCCAAATGGGACAGGGTGCGTCCAAGGAGAACAGCAGGCAGCCCGCCGCTGTTACGGAGAAGCAGTCAAGCCCGGGGCTCAAAAGAGAAAAGTGGACATGGTCTGCGGTGGGTACTCCCATCCGATGAGCGAAAGAGGGGTCGCCTACAACCTCAACCCCCGGGAAATGGACAAGGAACAAATCGCAGGGACAACTAAAGATCTGGAGGAAATAAGGATAAGTAAGAAGAATGGGGAGAGATGCCTGAAAGTAGGAAAACAACTGCCACCTGATGTAAAAGTACAATTAGTAAATTTCCTCAAGGCAAACACAGACGTTTTCCCTTGGAATTATGAGGATACGGAAGGCATCGATCCTAAGATAATATCCCACTCACTGAACATCGATCCCCTGGCCAAGCCAGTCTGTCAAAAAAGGAGACCAATGACCGCGGAGCGATATACGACACTCAAAGAAGAAGTGGACAGACTCCTAGCTAGTGAATTCATCAAGGAGGCACGATATCCCACCTGGGTAGCCAATCCGGTCCTTGTTAAGAAAAAGAACACGAAGTGGAGGACATGTATCGATTTTACCGATTTAAATTGGGCCTGTCCAAAAGACAGCTTCCCTTTGCCAAGGATGGACTAGCTTGTCGATGCGATCGCGAGACATGACCTCCTAAGCTTCATGGACGCCTACTTAGGATACAACCAGATTCCAATGGACGCGCAGGATGAAGAACACACCTCATTTGTCACCGATCGAGGATTGTATTGCTATAAAGTGATGCCCTTCGGACTTAAAAATGCGGGGGCAACATATCGGCGACTAGTAAACAAGATGTTCCAAGGGCAAATCGGTAAAACAATGGAGGTTTATGTGGATGACATGCTTGTGAAATCTAGACGACTCGTCGACCATGTCTGAGATTTGGATGAAATGTTTCAGATCCTGAGAAAGCATCGGATGAAGCTAAACCCCCTCAAATGTGCCTTCGGCATAGCCTCGGGAAAATTCCTTGGCTTCATGGTCAACAATCAAGGGATCGAAGCTAACCCAGAGAAAATTAGAGCTTTTCTCGACATGCATCCTCCCACTGGTCCCAAAGATGTCCACAGCCTAAATGGACGAGTCGCCGCCTTAAGCCGGTTCATTTTGAAAGCCTCCGACAAATGCCTCCCTTTCTTCAGCATCCTTAAGAAAGCCAAGAGGTTCAAATGGATCGAGGAGTGCGAAGACGCCTTTAGAAAACTTAAAGATTATCTCGGCCAGGTGCCCATCCTTTTAAAACCAAAAGAAGGAGAAAAAATGATCATTTACCTTGGGGTGTCACAACACGCCTTGAGTGCAGCACTAACACGCGAAGAAGGGGGTGTTCAGTTCCCCATATACTACATGAGCAAGAGGTTGCTGGATACAGAGACGAGATACTCCCCTATGGAGAGGCTCACGTATTGCCTTGTTGTGGCCTCAAGGAAATTGCGATCGTATTTTCAGGCCTACAACATCATAGTTCCTACGCAATATCCCTTAAGGCAAATTCTGCAGAAAACTGACGCCTCTGGACGACTGCTTAAATGGGCAATAAAGCTCGCTCAGTTCGATATCGAATACAAGCCCAGAACTGCCATCAAAGGATAGGCGCTAGCATATTTTATTATCGAATTCACAGGGCCCGAGAAGGAAAAAGTAGAAGTCTACGAGGTCCCTTGTTGGAAACTGTTCATTGATGGGTCATCCAACAATAGAAGATCCGATGCCGGGATACTTCTCGTTAGTTCGGAAGGGCATAGAATCTTCAGTATCTTAAAATTCGATTTCCAGGCCATAAATAATGAAGCTGAATACGAGGCACTGCTGGCAGGATTACGCTTGGCTAAGGTGGTGTAAGCAGAAATAGTAAAGATATACAGTGACTCACAACTCATCGTCGGTCAAACGAAGGGCGAATATCAAACTCGCGAACCCAGGATGGTACAGTATCTTCGAAAGGATTGAGAATTATTGGGGCCCTTCTGGCAGACTGAAATCACCCAAATTCCTCATGCCCAGAATGCTCAAGCCGACGCTTTGGCTCGATTATCCACGATAAGTGAACCAGATCCCACAGAATCAGTCCCGGTAGAACACCTTCTATCCCCTAGCATCGAGCAACAAGAAGAAATTAAAATGATCACAGACATACCAAACTCTTGGATGAGCCCCGTCATTGACTTTTTGAAAAGTGGAATCTTGCCAAAGGACAAAGTCGAAGCACGACGCTTACGGGCACGTGCGACAAGGTATTGTATCTGCGATAACATCCTCTACAGGAAAGGATTTTCAACTCCCCTCCTAAGGTGTGTTGACAGAGAAGATGGCAATGTAATCTTAAAAGAAATTCACGCAGGACATTATGGAAATCATGCTGGGGGGCTGTCATTGGCCCAAAAGACCCTACGACAAGGGCTCTGCTGGCCGACCATGAAGCAGGATGCGATGAATCTCGTTAAAAGATGTGATAAGTGCCAGAGCTTCGCAAAAGTACCCCAGGTCCCTCCAGCCTATTTAAAGCAGGTAGAAGTCGTTAACAAGATTATTAAGAAAATTTTGAAAATCAAGCTGGAAGCGAGAAAAGGAGTATGAGCTGATGAGCTGCAAATGGTGTTATGGGCATACCGAACGACTCCTTGTGGATCAACAGGGGAAACTCCCTTCTCGCTGGTCTACGGATGCGAGGCAATGATCCCTGCGGAGTTTGAGATCGCGATGCAACGAAGACTTACCTTTGAACAAAGGGACAACGGCCAGCTACTCGCTGCAAGCCTGGACCTCGTGGAGGAAGCAAGGGATAAAGCTAGCCTCAGGGTTGCTGTATGACAATGGCGCATCGCAAGATATTACAACCAAAGAGTGCGATCCCGAAAGTTCAACCCGGGTGATCTCATCCTACGCCTCGTCTTGCCAGGAGCGCGTAAACCCAGCGAAGGGACTCCGAGACCAAATTGGGAAGGCCCATACTTGATAAAGAAAGTAGTGAGTAACAGGGCCTATCGCTTAGCTGATGAAAATGGAGAGGAACTCCCTCACACCTAGAACGCCAAACATCTGCGTCGATACTACTAATAAAGGTCAAGAAAAATTTAACTGTATATAGCGTTATATGTTTCCCATTCAGTGTAATTCCAACAAGAATAAACAGTCCGAAATGTTGCAAAGAAACAATAAAGTCCTTATATCATGCAAATAAATTAACAAAGTTCCATAAAGTCATCGATTACAAAAAAAAACCCTTAAGGAGCAGGGTTCTCAGAAACATCGGGGACAGGCTTGTCAAGGACCTCGAACGGAGGGGAGTAATCTCTTCTAAAGGGATATCCATCTCATCTCGTTCCTCAATTGGAGAGTTTGTTTCAAGGGCATCCACCTTAAAGGACTCAACAGCCTCCAGGGCCTGCGAGCCAAAGAACGAAAAATCCATGTCCGGGTGCTCTTCCCATAAAGTGAAGAGAAAGTCCTTGCAGGTTTGTTGCCTTTACTCCTTAGTGGCAACTGCCACTCGTAAAGACATCTTGGATTTCATAAGACGAAACTCCTTCCTCACCTCGTCCATCTCCCTCTTGGCGGTCTCGGCCCCACGACGTGTGACGTCCACTCGCTGAACCACATCCTCAGCGATTTCATTGGCCGTTTGAATGTGCTAGTTCACGTCCTCCAACTCCATCTTCACTTTTCTCAAATCTATTGAGACATGCCCGGATGTCTCTTCAGCGACTGCATGACGTTGCGTCTCAGTTGAAAGCTTGCCCTCTATCTCTTTAACCTTCCCCCGCAGCTCCTGATTTTTAGCAAGAGAGGCTGCAAGGTCATTTGCAAGAGAAGATTCCTTATCCTCTTGTTCCCGCGCCAATTCCTCAATTTTCAACAATGTCAGAACATCCTGCGAGTAAGAAGAAAGGGAGAACATGAGTCATTGACCACAAAATCACTGCCAATATTGAGAATGACGAAGCTTACCACAAGGCTGTGGTGAGTAGCATATCCCGTGAGCCTCCCTATGGTGCAGTCCTCAGCCTCCAACACCCCAACCTTCTGCTTCGGCCCTAAGATTGTGCTTATATTTTGGACTAAGGTCCGAGCATACCGCTCAGTCAAAGAACCGGCCTCCGCAAGAAGAGGGGTGAAGTCACCCTCACTGTCATGAGAAGGCACTCTCCTTTTTCTTTTATCAACCTTTCTCCTTTTTGGAGGGGGATCAGACGGGATAAGGGTTTCAACCGCACCCCCTGCCTCAGAACGAGGTGACGATAACGTCTCACAGGGAGCAACCATAGGCGACGACGGGAACACAGTAACTTCTGAATCCGTGCCGTCAGGAACAGGAACTTCATCCAAAGGAGGAGGAAAAGTGTCCGTGACAGGGACTGGAAGGCACCGTCTCACGTCACGCGATGGGGTGATTTTCAAGATGAGATCCATAATATCGTCGTAATGATCGAAGTTGGCAGGATGGACTTCAGACACTCGTCGAATCCTGATTTCCCCTATAGCTTCAATATTCAGAGGAGGTGCGAGACCATATAGACAAAGTCGGGACTCGTTGAAGTCGTGCTCAAATCCACTCGCCAACCTGAGGGTCTCCAAAATTTTGAGCTCTCCTACCCCCAAGGTAGGGGTCTTGCCGGTCCTAACTGCAAAAAAAAAACATCAACAGTATTAAACCAAAGGAAGATAAGTTAGATAATACGTCAATTAACGCGACAACTATCAAGCTACTTACCTGAAGAAAGAACGAAGTCAAAGTTCTTAAGATAATGCAACGAAGGATAGGATACGTAGAACCAACAAAATTTATAAGGTCCTACATTAGATTTGCCTATCATGGATCCTTTTGGAAGGATATCTTTATATGGCGTCCTCCTGGCTGTAAGAAAGTGCAACCTGTCTAATGAATTTGTGCATCTGAAGTCGTATAGATAACACAGTCTTGGGAGATGGCGACGGCAGATGATTTTCCAAATAAATTAGGGTAAGCGAAATTAGCGACGCGTACAAGTTAGGAGTAAGCTGGAACGGGCACAGCTTCACTCTGTTCAAAAAATCAATAATAAAAGGAGGGACAAGGAACCTAAAATTGGCTGTAAGATGCAGTAGGCTCATGGCAATAAAACCCTTGGGGGGTGCACAGCATGGTCATCTGATGCGGGAACCATGGCGCTGCACCATCTCGGCACCTGATGAAAATTAACCACAAGTTGGACGTCCCTCCGTCGCATCGTAGACGCATGGAAATTAAAAATTCGACGATCATGGGCTCCCTTGCTATGACACTCGAGCCCTCTGAAGGACCTTGATGAGCTACAAATGATGGAGCCTCGCCCTCTCCGCTGGGTGCCACCCCTTCAATGGATCGCATCCTCATCTCCTCCATAGTCACCTTTATCTCCTCGCCATCATCCCCTACTGAATGGCGGTGCTGCGCATGACCTGCTTCTATCTACAAAGGAAGAAAGCCAATTAGGCCGCTATGAGCAAGCCACACCAAAACTGAAAAAACTTAGAACCCCCATAGATCACAGGCCATGCGTAACCTAAGCCACCATAGCAACTACCCAGAACCACACTAGGAAAAAGGAAAGGAAAGGAAAGAAAAATAATCCCGAGTTATACGATCAAAACCCAATGGGATGAACCATAAAACTCCAAAAAATGATCGACGAATCAACCCCATTAACCCAAGCAAGACAGAATCCTAAAGAAATAGAAAAGCAGAGAAATGGACAAAGACTTACCGTAGTCTCCTGGAGCGCGAAAAGTCCAATTGAAATATGTTTGCAGCTTCAGGAACCAGAACTGGTAGAGAAAACCAGAAGAACAGCCGAAGACTGAGCAAGATAAAGCTGGGAACAACAGAAGAAAAGTTTTTCAAATAAGGAGAAATGAAGGGGATTCTTATGATATAAAGAAGAAGTAACCCCACCGTCGGATCAAAAGGACTGTTGGCTACCAATGATCCAATGGCTGGGGGTATACGGAATCCAATAAATGATGGTACAGAAAATCACAGGAAAATTCGAAGGCCATAATTACCTGCCGTCATAGGGAAAGCAAAAGACCGTGCGTGCAAAACAAATAGACGAATCGGGCAACTCAAATGATGACCTTGCGTCCAAGTAGTGTGTCAATCGCACCAAATTCTTGCGCAGGCCAGGGGCTTGAAAGACAATCTTGCGTCCAAGTACGCAGAAAGCGTAGAATTCTTACGTGAGCTGTGTCCAAGTAATGTGCTTACCCCAAACAAAATTCTTGCGCGGAACGACCTTGCGTCCAAGTAGTGCGTCAATTACACCAAATTCTTGCGTAGGCTGGGGGCTCGAAAGATAATCTTGCGTCCAAGTAGTACATAGAAAGCGTAGAATTCTTGCGTAAGCCAGGGGTGCTTGCCCCGCACAAAATTCTCGCACATAATGATCTCGTAGAAACAAAATGTTTTCTCAGAAACAACATTGAAGGACCAGCAATCTAACTCCTCCTTCACAAATTCAAAAATAGGAACCGAGATATAACTCTCACCTCATGGGCAAGCCGAGAGTTGCGGGGGCTAATGTTACGAACGTTATTTAGATCAAAGGCCCGAGAGGGGTGGCATCTAAGGAAATATAGTCGAATGAGGAGGGGATCAGAGTAGAATTATAGGCGACGAGGACTCAGGACTCATTATACCAAGGGACCTGATCCCAAAGGCTATGATCATGTCTACTAAAAACTAACGGGCAAACGAACGAAAGCAAAGGTAATGACCCCAGGATCATGACTCATGACTTTCCTTCTAGCCCATCGACCAGTCGTTGATCGTACAAAAGTCTAGTCAGCAGCCTGAAAAGCGTCGGAAGAGTTAACAACCCAGGCCTCCAGCAATACACATCAGCTCCCCGAAAATTCGACAATGATTTGCCCAGCATTAATTGTCCGACAGCAAGCATTTAATGCTAAGAACAGCAAAGGTGATCATTTGCCAATAAAGGAGATTGCCCTTGTAACCCTCTCCCTTACTATAAATAAAAGGGGAGAGGCCATAGAAAAGGGAGAAAGAAAAAACCCTGCGAGTAAATGGGAACCTCTTGTACCTAGCATCTTCATGGAAACACACTGTGAGAAACAAAAGAGTGATCTGGTGATTGTAACTTGGTCTAGCAAGACCTTTGAAAAAATAACAAAAATACTCGTCAGGGTAACGTGGACATAGGGGCTGGCCTCCGGCTTTCACTGAACCACGATAATTCTTGTGTGTTACTACTCCTTTCCTTCTCTCTTAAGCTCTTATTGCTTATCTTCATCCTTTCTAGAAATGTGCAGTCAGGGGAGGGGTTGTACCAAGGAAACCTATTGACCAAAAAATGATGTCAACAAGTTCCTAAATCTTAGCTTCTAGGTCAATGATTCTTGAATATGCAACTTGACATTCATGAAACTCATTAAATGGAATAATTTGATGGTGATATTGTTTAGAGATAATTCATGTAATAACACTCAGAAATAAAAATTAATTGAATTGAATATCCTTAGCACTAACCAATTTTGAAGAACTTTCTTAATGCATTCACCTTCTAATCTTTCTAATTCTATTGCAAAAGCCAACCACACATGTTCTACTTTGGTAAAAGACAATTGCTTAGAGTTACGGCTTAAAAAGCCGTCTGAGTTTTTTTTTCCTTTTGTAATCGAATTTCCTTATTGGTCTTAGGATTTGAAATTGAAGATAGGAAACCCTTGATAAGGCCCATGTGATCTATTGTGAAAACATCATTCTTATCAATCAAACCACACTCAATCAGAAAATAATAAACATACACGAAATAGAAGTTAGTTATGGCCAAAGCAAAACCAAAGCATAAACCAGTGAATCCAACAAATACACAACAACAACCTCATTTGATTACATAAAATAAAAGTAAAACCAGAAGCTAGGACCCCAACATTAAGATAATTCCATTGAAATTTTAAAAAGATGAAGATGTGATGTAACCTTACATACCAAAATCAAAGAGGAGGAACAAAGCATCATAAAGACAAAGATATGAAAATGGTTGAAAGTCCAAAATTGTTACCAACTTCTACACAATTTCTTGGACCACCAACACCATCAAAGCTTGCTCTATAGTCCCAATCACTATTTTGTCGCATCGCTACAAAGAGATAAAATTAACTACAAGGAGGTGTTTGTTGGGTTTAGGCTCTCAATGTTAGGCAAATTGGATCTAAACACATCAAATATACCAATCATATATATCAAGTATACACAATAGAAATTTAAAATTTTTTCCAAACTCGAATCATGTTGCTTTCATATTAATTCAAAAGTAAGTTAAAATTTAAAACAACAGTTTAAATTGTACCTTCTTGAGAGTAGTTCTCGAAATCCTCAGTCTTCAAATATAAATTTAAACTTCCAAGCAATTCTAAAAACAAGCCCCATGATTAACTTCTTCACATTATGTTAGGACAAGGACAACTCCTTCGAATTGATCTCTAACACTAATGGTGATTCATACGAACCAAGTTTATTTAAAGTCTCCACCAAATCTAGATAACTGGTAGAGTAGGAAATACAACCATTTAGCTTAAAAGGTGCTAACTCTCTAAGAAATCAATACTCACTAGGGTAGGGTTGAGTATTTGAATGCAAAGAGGAGATAAGTGATTTCTTAAAGAGAGTTGGTGCATAACACATATGCTAGGACTGAATAATAGTTATATCTCATACTTACTGATTTGGCTTTTCTACTCCTTAAATAAGAGAGTTTAGAGCACTAACAAGAGTGGGGAAGCTTCATGAGTGGTGCACAAGTTAGGACTACCCCTTACTTGTGTTGTCCACTCAAGGTAGATCCGTGCAACCCTTTAGGCTTAAAGAGTCCACACACCTTAATCTAATGCTCTCTCTTTTGTGTCCTCTAATTATTTTAATTAACTTAAAATAATTTCTAAGTGAGGAACCATTCCTTTATTCTAAATCTCCTCTAGTGTCGATGTAAGTGTTCTCTAACATTTAAATATCAACTATGGAAATTTACTACTATTTAATAATTATAATCCTCATTAGAATTATGAAATCTTTGATTAATTAACACTTCTAATCCTATTAGAACATTTAATTAATCATTTCAAAATTTTAAAATGTTCATCTAATTCAACTCTTGAATTCATAATACTTTATATTCTACCTTTCCTTTGACTTTGGATCAAAATGATTCTATTGTGTGTAGCTCATTAGGTTTTCATGCATGTTGGCAATAAATTTGCTTACAAGCTTTTACAAGACCAATTGAATTAAAACTCCTTTTAATTCAAACACAATTTCTCCAAATTATTTAAACAAATTCATAAATTAAGATTGGCATCTAGCAAAGCATCATGACCACCCAAATGCTAGGAATAGATTATTAGGAAATCAAACCTTTCATAACAAAATGTTAGTGTGTACTTCAAGCCTTTCTCTTTTGTTATTCAAATGGGACTAAGGGTATGATTCAAAAGTGTTAACCTTACAACTGTCCAAGCTAGAGTGTATGTTTGACCATGTGCTATCTCACAATCATTCATGCATAAAACTCCTTTCATGTATAATTAATTGATTATACATAATACTCTTTTATGTATCAAACAATACATAGGCCTATAATTTTGATCATAGCATAGTTGTTAAAACATCTTTAAAATATCTTTCTTTTATTATTGTTTTGACCCAAATTTTACAAGCTAAAAAGTTTCAACTCTAAGATGGGTTCTCTATAGAAAATAGGCAAGATTTTGATCCTTCAAAAAATCCATACAAAGCAATACAATAGCAAATAACAAAAAAGAAAAGAAAAGAAAAGTTCTTCACTCTAAATGTTTGTAAATTATATAAAAAGCATAGAATGATGCATGAAATTACAAGTATGAGAGTGGAAAAGTTATTAAAGCTATGAAGATGAATAGAGTACTAAATTATGTAGTAGAATGACACAGAACAAAAAGCATATTTGAGTAAGTATTTTTGTTTAGATTGCAAAAAAAAGTGTCCCCATACAGTTTAATAATTCCTTACTTATGAGAACCATCAGCAATTCCCTTTAAGAACTACTCATGAAAATCAGTTCCTACAAAAATGGACATGTACTCAGAAAGAAGAAAAAAATAGAATGAAAGAAGAGCATAAAAATGAAACAAACAAGTAGTGATAAGATAACTGCAAGGCAACTACCTCCTATATGTCTGACATATGTGTTCACTTTTCACTCTCATTTATTAACCACTCATTTGTTGATTTTTTGCATTACCCTTTGTTTCAACTTCGAATGCATGGTTGACTTGCTTGAAAATTTTACAAAAAATGACTATTAGAGGCCTCCTAGTTTGGTTTGATTGCTTGACTTTGAGTTAAAATTTCAATGCATCTAGAAATCTAGAAATTTTAACTTGAAATTTATATATTGAACCAAACTATGCCCTCATGGTATTGACTTATATACTCAATTCCTTTGCAATGTTAACATCTAATTGTCTAACTAACCTATGACTCTTAAGCTGTTTCATGATACATGGAATCACTCTTCTAATAATTTTGCATGATCTTTAATGAGCAATGATGGTAGGTATACCTTTGGGCAATAAAAGCTATTTATTCACTCCTTTTTGAGACATTAATAGGGAACCGTCCCTTACTTTCCTCATTTGAGGAACCTATTAAACCTCTAGAGCTCATTTTACTCTTACTTGCTGAGATTGCTTGGGATGTCTTTCATGCTTATTCGTGTGTGCTGCTTTTCTTCCTTCAGTTCTCACTTCCCATTAGAACATGGCCAACACTTTAAGCTTTTCTTCTCAAGCATATGGAGCCATTAAAGTTTTGGATCCCTATTCAAAAACACTCTCCATTCTCTAATTTAAGGTATTCATCCCTTCTACTAAGTTTCTTGTTAACAAGAATAAACCACTAGTTTTCTACCTAGGTCCTCTTTCCAATGGAAAATCAGACATAGATTTCTTCTTTCTATAAAAACCCTTGTTATTGTCTAAGTCCATTCCTATTACCCCGTGTGTTTCTAAGAATGTTAGGGTTTTTAGGAATTTCCCAAGTCCTTCCTTAACCTATCTAAACTGGTGAGATCGAGTTTGTTAGAGAAAGAAATTCTCTATAAAAAATAAGATGCAATCCAGTTATCTAAGTTTTTCTTAAAATGCATCCTTCCAATAATAGAGGTTGCTTTGCGTTTCTGGTCTCCTTCCACCAATAGTCTCCAAGTTCTTTACAGCATGATAAATTTTTCTTTTTCTGATGTCACGGCTATCATTGGTCTAAGGCCACATAGTGATACTATCTTGGCTTCATTTTCTCCTTTGACCAAAATTTTTTGACAATTTGTGCTTGTCTCTGCTAGAAATTCCACTTACTTGACATTTTATCGACATTCAAAGGGTCTTCTGATTCCTTGGTTTCTAATAGTGAACATATTGTTTTTTTTAACTCTATTGGCTCTATAAGCATCTTTTTTATATATCATCATTGAAAATTGCTTCTTTTTTTTTTTTTCTATGTCTCTTGCTTTTTTACTTCATAAGGGCCTACAATTAGCCTTAAGGCCTTTTGTGTTATCTCATCTTTTCAAAAATACCAATCTAGTCGTAGACCACTTGAGGGATCATGATTCCATTTCCAACCTAGGAGGTCATTTTTGGAATTTTTAATTGTGGTTAATTGCCACTTTGCAAGACAATTTTCATTTTTCAAAAGTTTTTGATCCAAAATATAAAAATTTGTCATATGGTCTTAAGTTTTCTATACCTCCTTAGTCGAGGCACTAGAGTTGAAACCACCAAGAGAATTATTCAACCATGTCTTTTACATTTTTTATTCTTTTGCATCAATGTTTTTTCCATGGTTTTATATCCCAATTTGGTTTACTATTGACCCAGATTCATTTGACCCCCATGGTGTCAAAATTTGGTCTAAATTCTTATGTCTTCAATATTTATTTTTCGGTATTCCTTAGGAGTTAACTTCAAGGGTGAAACTCCTTTTGCTAAATACTTTGGGTTGTGAACGTGGCATAATACAAGGGCGCCCAACCATGATTTTAGATAAACAATTTCACAAGCAAACTATGAAACTACTTGAGTGTTTTCCCATCGAGGATACCAATACAACCATACTGGCATAATTTGAGTTGCACAACTTTTCTCTATGTCTTGAATATGCAATGTTGTTCTTAAAGTGGTGGCTCTCTAGAACTCATTTATATTTTGATGCACCAGTCTTTGACTAGCTTTCTTATTATGTGAATATGTAGACAATGGAAGCTTTGAACAAGACTGTAGTTATGCATATCACTGAAATATTCCACTTTGAAAAGTATTTTAAAGTCAAGTATGACCACAATCACTTGAAGTTTATAATTATTGAAGCTAATGAAACTCTTTACAAGAAAAGAGTCCTATTACAAATGTTACAATCATTCTTGGTGGAAAGCTGATAGCCAAAATCCCTTAAGAAAAATAACTATTCCTCCTTTTATATTAAAACTCATTCATTCACTTAACACCTTCATTTAGTTTGGCCAAATTAGTCATACCAACTTCTCAACCTAATGTTATTGTTGTCTATCATTACCCATGTCCTATTGACATCATTCAGTTGTTGGTGGCTTATGTGGTGAATTCTTTAGGTAACTTGTTTGATTGTTATGCTTTCCCCAAATTTTGCACATTAACTTTTGTTTTGTCTATTTATAGAGGTAGCTATACCTATCAAGATACCTAACATAGCCTGAGGCAATGATGTGACACAAGCCATTAACAACAAAATAAAAAAAAAACATGATAAAGCTAACACTATATTTCCAAACAATGAACCATTAGCACTGAAGAAGAAAAGAAAATATTAACAAAAAACTATCTTTGGCTCAACCAACACCCAAGTGGCTGAGAAAGACATGATGACCAAATAAATGGGTAAGCCACTAAAGAAAAAATGAACCATTAAATTGAAAAGAGCTAGTTGTGTGGCTTTTGAATAAAACATGTTTCAACTCCCCCTCGACCAGTTTTGCAAATGATTCCTTCAACTACTCAAGATACAACTTAGTTGAAGGTATACATCAACTAATTTTATTTTCTTTTCCTTTGTTCTTCCTTTTGTGTATCTCTAATGTTGATCTATTATACAAGATCAAGACATGATTGGTGTCATATCTTACTTAGAGTCAACTCTAGTGGAATGTGTGACTGAATATGTAGGTCAATAATTTTCAAACCTTTAATGTTCCTTTGTAGGTGATGAATATAATTTATATACATTTTGTATCCTTTTTATACTTAATCTTTTGTCATAATTTTATGCTGAATTGGATGCTTGTGATTGGTTTCTTGATTTGGTCATTTTTGTAGCTTAATTGGATTCATTTGGTAATTTGGCACTATTTTAGAATTTTAAGTGTACTTGGAGTTTTAGACTTTACTTTTGGGTGATTCTTACATCTTTGGAAAGATAAGAGGACAATCTACAAATGTTATGAAAATTCTCAAGCCCAATTCTACCATTTAGAAGGTCAAATTTATCCTAGAAGCCACAATAGAGTGCTAACTTGCTAACCTAAAACTAATCTTGGTATTTCAATCATATTTGGTGAAAACTTAAGCCTATTGAATAGCTAACATCCACTTTTATAACTTTCATGAAAGGCTCATGTCAAAACACACCATTTTGATTAATTTTTAGTGCTATGAATCCAAATGATGAACTCTGTTATAGGTTGGACTACTTTGCAAAACTATTTCAGTTTTTAGCTCATAAGTTAAGCTAATTTTTTAGCAAGGCTAAAGCCATTAGGTTGTTAAGAGATGGAGCTACAACTTCTATAAAGGGATCTAGGTCCAATTAAGCTTCCATCTAACCGTAATCAGTAGCCAAAGTGAGAAGAGAAGTGCAAAGTATAGAAATATGAATTCAATAGTCTTTTAGAAACCTTTCCTTTTCTCTCATTTTTGTAATAAAAGAGGAGCTTTCCTAGGACAAAAACACCAACCCTTTTTAGGTCTTCTCTTTTCTTATGTTTTTGTTTGTCATTCTTTTATAATGTGTAGCTAAATCTTTCATTTAATTTAAGGGAAATTCTATTTCAATTCTATTGTTGATTGTGAGACCAATTTCTATTGTTGATTTATTACTAATTTGATTTCCTTGTTTCTTAGTTTTAATGTAATTGATTGCTTTGGATGATTAATTAATAAGGTCCATTAATTAATTATTTATTATAATTTACTGCTAGTTAAATTTCTATAATCAAAGTTATTTATGGTTATTTGGCTTAAGTAGCAAAAAGGTTTCTGATTATGTACTTGTTGACGGTGAAATTTGATTCATTTGGAGGGTCAGAATTTCAGTCAACCAGACGTGAGTTTTGGGAATTAATACCGCTCTAGAAATGTTGGAGAAGATGAGCTGGAGGAAAAGCAGAGGTTCTTAATGTGGTTCGGCTAAATCTGGGCAGTATCAGACCCTACGTCCACGGCGAAGGTTTTTATTGATATTGAGTGATTTATAGGAGTTCTGCTTACAAGCTTGCTCTTTTTTCTTAAAACCTAGCCTCCTCCCCTTTTGCTAACAATATCAGCCTATTTATAGAGGAGGGAAAGGATACGTGCATTAATTGCTAGCTACAGTTGTATTACATCAAAATAAATGAGAAATGATAGTGAAAAGACTGCATTCCGATTGTAAATTGTGGAAGTAGGCTTCCCAAATCGATTAGTAGACTCATAGCCATTTTCGTGCCAGTCAAGGTATTCTGTCGTCGAGAATTCCTTGTTCTGGAGGAGTCGTGGGAGTTGTTGAGGTGAGGAAGCAAGTGCGAGTAGAGCGATCGTTATAGGTTGGTCCTTGTCCTTCCATCGCTGTCTGCGTTATCGCTGGGACATGGATTCCCAGACCGCTCCTCGCAGCATTGTTGTGTCGAGCAAGGTATGGTGCCTGAAACTATTTTTCCGCTGCTGGTAGTAGGAGAACGGATCTTAGTCCTTGCTGCACTCGGGGGCTTGCCTTTGCGAGGCCGAATTTAGTATACAATATAAGCCCCCTAACTCTCGGTGTGTTTTACGGATCGGGAGTTGTATATTTTCGAGGCTAGATTCTTATCTTCTGTCAGTGTCCTTTTTTGATCGAAACGTCATCTTAGATGTCTTTCCATTTTTGCTTTGGGCCATACTTTCTCCTATTTGCCATTTTTGGCCGTAGACGTGATCTTGCCGCTTGTGCTGAGCTGTTGGATGAAGATTTGGCCAGATTCTTTCTGGATTCTTCGAAGAGCTGAGCGGGTTTATAAATAGCCTGAGGTATTCTTTCTTTTGCCTCAGGGAAATTCGATGGAGGAAACTGAAGAGCTGAAGAGCTTCTAGAGTGTCTTAGCTTCCGGTGAAGCTTGCTGAGACTTGGATGGCCAGTTGCATGGTGGTAGGAGACACGGATGGCCCGTTGCATATGGCCTCAGCACAGAATTGGCCTGGCAGGACCTTCACAGTGTCTTCTGACCACCTCTTCTAGCCGCCGTTGGTAGTCTTACTACCTGGCCTGCTGGTTCTTGGGGATGCTCTGGTTCCAACCCAAACAAGCACGTCGGCGGAGGAATAAGCAGGAGGGACTATAGGCTGCTACTCTATCGCCAGGAGCAGGCTTAGAGATTGGCCTTTCCCTTTGCAGAACCCTCACCTCGCCTGCCGAGGTTTCTTGGAATGGGTTCTTCTCCTTTCGGATGTATGTAGCAAATACTCCATGCATTATTGTACGTAAATTTGTAATAATTAATGAGAAATTTTCTTTTTAACCAATCGGCTGTACTTTACTTTTCTAACTGCTTAACTCAATACGAGTCAGAGACTATGAGTGGGTCGCACTTGAGAGACTTCATTTATAAGAGGTACGTCCCAATACTGATTGTGAGACTTTAATCGCATGAAAGCTGCGAGAAACTTGTCCGCATGAGAGCTGCGAGAAACTTGTCCGCATGAGAGCTGCGGATAGTAGTAATATCATTTTTGATATCGGCGAGGTGAAAACCATTCGCTGAATATTTGTGAGGTAGGCTCAAAGGCCGTCACACCCTCGATTTTGTTACAAGGTAGGCTCAAGGCCGTCGCACCCCCAGGCGCTATGAGGTAGGTTCAAGGCCGTCGCACCCTCAATTTTGTTACGAGGTAGGCTCAAGGCTGTTGCACCCTCTATTTTGTTATGAGATAGGCTCAAGGTTGTCGCACCCTCGGTTTTGTTACGAGGTAGGCTCAAGGCCGTCACACCCTTGATTTTATGTCATGGAGAGGTGAAAACTATTCGCTAGAGTGATGTAAAGACAGAGAGAGAGAGAGACCCATCTTAATGGTGTTTGGTCAGTCAGTAACTTGTATTAATTTCAAAGTGCCATTACTAGTGCGTGATCATTACAAGATCAGAATATGGTTCTGATGGAGGGCTCAGGCACTTGGGCGACTACTCGTTGGGCCTGTTGAGCACGCTGACCAGGCAAATTTGTGACATAATCCTGTAATCGATCTCTTCTGATGAGGCGTTTGATGGCGTCTTTCAGAGCATGGCATTCAGAGGTGGTGTGTCTAGCCTCATTGTGATAAGCATAGAATCTATTCTGGTCTTTGGATTTAGGGGGCGCCCTTAATGGCCGGGGCTTCCCAAAGTTCTTGTTGTGCCTTTCTGCGGTGAAGATTCTGTCCTGTGTATCTGACAGGATGCTATAGCTCTCGAAGCGATCTCTGAGTCGTTGAAGTTTTACCCTTTTGGTGAAATAAGGAGTGGGGCCGTCGTGACTCTTGCTGCTCCTCCTTTTGCTCGTGGCGGGACCACTTTGGCCCTCTTTATGCTTGGATCCCTCCGTTCCGAAGGTTTCTTCCCACCTTACTTGCTTAATTGCTCGATCGTAGAACTCAGTGAGATCTCGAGTGGGAGACTTGTAGAGGCTTCTGTATAATTTGCCGTCCTTGCGCAGTCCCATTGAGATGGTAATCAGAATCTTCTCCTTTAAGGGATTTTCTATGGAGTTAGCCTTGTGTTTAAAGCGGGCCATATAATCTTTGAGCGACTTGTCCCTGCGTTGAAAAATTATCGCAAGATGGCAGGGAGGCGCGAGTTGTTTCTTCAGTGCTCGATACTAATCGACAAATTTTCTCTAGCAATTGATAACTCTATGAAAATAGAGTTATCTTAATGTTCCTAGAGTTAAATTATTGAAGTATAAGAGTGATTCTTTGTAAATAAGTCCTTGTTTATAGTTATCTTTGTTAATCTTTTCTAAAGTGTTTTC
>JANHAO010000583.1:0-39721 GCA_026873985.1 Saraca asoca | reverse complement strand
TATGGAATGGCTAAAAGACACCATAATGACTTAGAAAACACTAAGAGGCATAAGACTAATTAAGCCTCCAAATTAATGTATGAAAATTACTTGAAAATTAGAGAAAATCTACTGCTCTTTTATTCTTCTCAAGCTCCTAAATCTAGCCCTTTTATTTTAATCCATCTTTGCACACAAGTAGAGATACCAAGTCAGCCCAACTTAAGCATTCTTAGCCCTTGCTCGAGTTATTGGCACATGAATAGGTTCAACCTTTTGTTGGTCTTCTTGGACAGCTCCCTTGATCACATCAGGTTTTGTGGGATTTTAGAGCAAAGTTTCTTGAATAAGTTTTCTGGGTCTTCTGGGAAAGCAATGAAAGCCACTTTTTTCACTTTTTCTCTCGATTATCTGATTATCTATTTCTATAGGTGTTACTGTTACTAAGCCTCAAATTCTGTAATAGCCACAAACTTATAGTCTCGTTAATAAATGAGCAGTGGAGAAGATATGTTTTAGAAGGATCCAGCTACTAAGCTATTTGGTAGGAAGATTCCATTGCCAGAATGTCAGATTCCGGTGACCTCTCATCTAGGTTCTCAGATCCTAGCCAAGTTTGGAACCATGGTAAATGCTTATAAACAATATACATTTTAGTTCTCTGCTATTTTTTTCTTTTTGTTGTTATTATTTTCATTTTCCTACCCTTTTAGTCTTAAAATTGTCAATTTTTTAACGTTAAACTTTATGGAATTGGACTTTACTGAACTTTATTTATGTAATTTTTTATATATTTATAGTCATATATATATGGGTCGAAGGAGAAATGGTTTTTCAAGCAGGTTTTGCCAGTATCCATTAATTTAGTCTGTAAAATGTTTATTTGGTTCCTGGGGATTATTCATCTTAGCTTTTGTTCTGGTGTGGCTGTGTTGTTGAAATTCATTTCCAACTTCAAACTTGCTAGATTACAAAGAGCATTCATTCTTAATGGAAGTTTAGTTAAAAATATAAGAACGCAACAAAATTAAGAATATGTATCTGCTTGACGCTCAGATTCTTAAAAACAAAAGCGTACTTCATAGTCATGTTTCTGATATCAGAATGGTTAAGCTTAAATTTGACAATATTTTATTTTAGTAGAAGCATTCTAATTGTTTTCTTTTTCTTTCCTCTCATTTTCCATCCAACCATTCAGCAAGATTGTAATTTTTTTTTCTTCTTATTCTCTTTTCTTCCATTTTCTTTTTCTCATTTTCTTTCCACTATTTTTTTCTTCTCTATCAATAAAGAAGAAAACATATGTTTTTTCTTTTAATGAAGAAAGCACATTTTTATTGACTTGTTTGGAACCAATTTTTAAAGAATAAGCTTGGAACCAATTTTTAAAGAATAAGGGAATGTTTGTTTGTGTTTTCAATTTTTTTACTTTTTAAAGCAGTTATATAAGAAAAAAGGTTTAAAAATAACTTTTAAAAAATAGTTAAAATAAAAGATATTTGATAAAATTATTTTCAAAATAATTTTAATTACAATAATAATATTTATAAATAGATTGTTATTTTTATTTTTGGGTTGTTTTGAAATAGAAAAACAAAACTATTTCAAAATTGTTTTTGGTTTTTAATTTTTAAAACACACATTTCAAGTTATAATTTTTGAAAATTAATTAAAAAAAATACTTATCTAATTTTTTATTTTTAAAAACATAAAAATAAAAAACTATTTTTAAAAAGATTAACCAAACAGATCCTATATTTTTCTCCATTTATAAAGAAATTATTTATATTCATTTATGAATGAAATCTAATATTTGATATCAATTTTAAAATAATATGATTTAAATTAATTTATCAATTAATTATATGTTTAAAACTTATTAAAAATACATAGCATTCATTTAAAATTTATATTTTTAGTTATTACTCTTATTTTAAAATTATCAGTTCCTTTGAACTTATTCAAGCCATTGACAACCTAGGATTAAAATGCTTGATAATATTCCAAACAAAATATATTACAATATACTTCTTGGTCACAATTGTCAGATTCCATTCCATTCAAATTGTAGGATCACATTATCAAGCAATACTATTAAATTGCAATGATGTTTAATATATATCTATTTTTATTTCTATTAATTATAATTATATTAGAGATGTTTGATAAAATTAGTAGTTGAATTAATTTATAAATATAAAATGATATAACAGAATAAATTAATATCAATAGATATATAAAATAAATTAATTCATTTTTATTTTAAGATTGATGTCAAATTATATTGAAATAATCAAGATATTCAAAATAAGTATATAATTATCTAAAATTTAATTAATTATATTTTATGATATCATTTTAGTTATTTACTTACAAACTTATTATTTATTTATTTATATTAAATTAATGTGTGTAGACTAAATATGTAATGATATATAAGTTTTTTTATTTCTCTTTGACTTTGTGGAAAAAGAACAAGCATTAAAAATACTATAATATGGTATTAGAAAAAATATTGATACATAAAAAAGGGCTTGAGATTTTTCTTTTCTTGTATAACCTTTTCAAATCATTTGGTATTAATATTGATTAATATATGTGTTGGCATGAAGGTGTAGGTAAATTAGTTTTGATATAAGAAATGTCAAAAATCATCTTTAAAATGATACCATTATAAAACATAAAAATTGATATAGGCATATGTTTGCATACATAACATGAAATCAATATGCATATTTCACAAAAATTAATATTATTATTTAAATAATATAAAACTAAATCTATTGTTTTACATTCCACAACACAAGCATGAGTCACTAAAAGGCTACGTTGCTAGGTTCAAGCTTGAAGCCAATTCAATGGAGAATCCATCCGAAGAAACCATGCTGGCAACGATCTCTATGGGACTCCATAAAGATGAAAAATTATACAAGAGCCTATACAAGTCCCCAGTGAAGGACCTCATCGAGTTCTATGAGTGAGTTACCAAGCAAATCAAATAGGAAGAGACCTTTGGCTCAGAAAGGTCTTACATGAAGAATCAAAAGGCTAGCTCCACTCATAATAAGAAAAGAAATGACATCGACTAGAGCGATCACTTTGCAGAATGGATTGTGAAGAAGTCCAGAAAGCCTAAAGGTGAGTGACCTCAGCATTCAGACTGGAACGAGCAGTATAGCATCCTATCAGACTCCTAAGATAGGATCTTCCTAATAGAAAGGGAGAAAAAAGACTTTGGGATGTCGACGCCTTTTAAGATCTCTTATAGGCGAAGAAACCATAAAGAGTTCTATGCCTATCACAATGACGCTGGCCATGGCACTTCGAACTGTCGGGCCCTCAGGGAAATAATTGAAGACTTGATTAGAAGGGGTCGTCTAAGGGAGTACTTGGTGAGACCTATAGGGTAGCAGTCCCAAGTTTCCCAGCGTAATAGTGGCCATGAGCTGGAGGGCTTGGTCTGAATCATACATTGACAATGTACCTTAAATTCAAGTATAAATGTAAATACTCTCTGTTTAATTGAAAGTTGTTCATCGATTGGCTTGATATTATTATCTTCATCTGTCCGTTCTTCTCTCTACAATCAAGTGTTTGCACTTTTTACAACTTGCATGTGGTCAACTCCTTTAAATCTCTTGAGTAACTTTGTGCCAACTATAGCCTTTGGTCAGGTTGAGGCCCCTTAGAGCTCATTTTAGAGATGGATTGATGAACACTTAACCAGCATAGCTGCATGCTCGCTAAGGCATGGAGATGCTTAAAATAAACTCACTTAACCAATGTAGTTGCGTGCTTGCTGAGGTGTAAAGATGCTTAAAATAAACTCACTTAACCAGCATCACTGCGTGCTTGCTAAGGCTTGGAGACACTTAAAATAAACTCACTTAACCAACATAGTTGCATGCTCACTGAGGCATGGAGATGCTTAAAATAAACTCGTTTAACCAATTGAGCTACGAGCTCACTGAGGCGTGGAGATGCTAAAAATATACTCACTTTGCCAGTGTAGCTGTGTGCTCACTGAGGTACGGAAGTACTCTTAAACACTCAACGTTAGTGCAGCTGTGTACTCGTTGAAGCCTAAAGAATTAACGACCTAATTATTTGCCCAAGGCAATGAGATCACTCTAGTTCGTAGCTCTCATACGATTTTCTGATTACGCATAATTCTTATACAGATTATTTATCCAATGCTTATGTGCGAGATGTTTCACTTATGTTTGTCGCACTCAAGAAAGTTTGGCTGATTGGCTATCTAAGTATTTCGTCGCAAGCTATAAAAGTTTGCACTAATGTGGATGCAGAAAATTAAAGACAGCACATCGAGATCACAAAGAAGATCTTATTCCTTAAAAAGCCTCAACGAGGTAAAATTGCATCAGAAAACTTTGACTACAAATTAGAAAAAGCTAAAGTACATAGCGAAGGCTATAACTAATTTTCACTAGAAGAAAGACTGTCACACAAAAGGAAAGCTCCTGTCCATTAGAGGGCTGGCTGCAAAAGGACAAACCCTTGTTGACCAAAGCTCATGAGCTCACTAAAGTCCTCAAAATTCTTCTTCTGATGCCTTCCTCAATAGCAAACTCTTCCTCATCCTGACTTTTGCCAACAGAGAAGGAAAAAGCATGGCTACTTCTTACTTTTCTGACCTCTAACACCTTTTCTGATTCATGAAGGAAACAAATCAGGAAGCACTAGAAGTCTGGCTGACTGGGTAAAAACCTCATGACGAAGCTAAAAGGATGTAATCCAAGATTCGTACGAGATCTCTCCATATTATCGAAGAAGCCATATCTTCAAAATTCCTTATGCAGCTGGCCATACTTACCTCGGGGGGAAGATAGAGCACCAAAAATGAGGGAGGTTCATCTGGGATGTTCATGGTTCATTGAGTTGAGAAGTAATAGTGACTTCCTCTACCTTAAATAGAGCTAGAATCAGTTTCACGAAAGAGTCCAGATGAATCTCCCTAACCACTTTCATTTATTACCTTGGAAAGGAATGAGGCTAACTCATCAATGATCAAGAGGCATGTACTATGGGAAGCATGGCCTAGAGCGGCTAAAAAGATAGATTCAGTGAAAACTTTGATTGAGCTAAACTCAGCAAAGTGAATGACCTCCAAAAAGTTTCAAACTCCCAGCTCACAAAGTGAATTAAAAGTTAGAAGGCTTATGTTATATGAGAAATCTGGGTCGTCCTTGATGGGCTAGCAAACGCCCCAAGCACGACAAAGATTTAGCTCAAAAAGCACTCAGAACACTATAACTCTAGCTCGCAAAGCGAGCTCCTCAGCTTGAGCTCATCCCTAATAAAATGAGCTTGACCTCATCATCTCAAAGATAAATGCTCCCCAGACTGAAAGATCTAGCCAGTGAGGAGTAACCAATAACCTGGGAGCTTGCTAAATAGAAGACTAGTGCATGCATTACCTAGCAGATACGCATGGCCCACCTGTAAGAGGCAATCTACAAAAGTGACTTACAAGATTTAGTTTGTCCATCCTATCTTGTACATTAAATGCCTAATGTAATAGATTTACTGCATGTAAAATTATAATTATAACATCCTCTCCTCTATAAATATAGGAAGGAGATGAACATTAAAAAAATGGGGATGCTTGCATGCTGAAACTTCATAAAAATATCTTCAGATCAATACACTACTATGGACGTAGGGTCTAATTTTATTTGGATTTGACTGAACCATGCTAAAAAGCTTCGTGTTTTCTGCTGCTCTTCCCTTCTTTCTAGCTTTCTTTGCTCATTTACTATCTTGGAACTAGATTATAGTTTGAGATCTCAAAAGAATCCTTTGTTGGCTGGAGTTTAACCCGGAACCAAAATCCAACATCAACATAGTAGTAACTTAAGTAAATTGAATTGAAGATAAAAGGGAAAATAAATGAGAAAGTTTTAATCTAAAGGAATCTTGTAATCAATTCAATGACTGATCATTGACACAAACTCTTCATTCTCCGTTTAGCCAAGAATTCAATTAAGCCTAGCACCAAATTAATTTTTATTAATTTCTCTCTAAATTGGCCAACCAAACCCATCACCTGATCAATCCTTATTGCTAAATCGATTGAAGCCTAGCACCTCAACCAATTTACTAATAGCATTAAGATCTAAAAATACTAAGATTTGTTAATCAATTTACCCCATCACCAAATCAATTAATTATCCCTAATTCTCTAGGATAATTAATTCACCTTAACAACAAATCAAAACCCTATTACTACTCCAACCAAACATCTATAAATAACAATATTGCTTAAAGAAATTTAACTAGTAGTAAATTACAATCAATAATTAATTAACTAGTCATCTTAACTAATCACCCAAAACAATTACTATCATTAAAATAGAGAATCAAGTTGAGAACAAATAAAGAATAGAAGCAATCTCACAATCAACAAGAGAATTGATGTAGAATTTCCCTTAGATTGAAATAGGAGTTTAGCTATACATTAATGTAAAAAAAAAGCAAAAATAAAAGAGAAGAGAAAACCTAATTACGGTTAGTGCTCTTACCTTAGCAAAGTTCCTCCTCTTCATAAAAGTAGAAAAAAAAATGAAATGAATCTAAAAGCTATTACAATATTGGCTCAATTGAGGTTTTATAGGAGCTTACTCACTAACTCTACTTGGATTGCTTATTAGGGCTAGAAAGAGGCTTAGTTGGATGTGGGTCCCTTCATATGAAATGTAGCTTCACCTCATAGGAGTCCAATGGCCTTAACCTTACATAAAAATTTGATTTCCAGCTCAACTTGTGGGCCAAAAACTGAGACAATTTTTTAAAGTAGTCTAACTTGTAACATAATTTAACACTTAAGTCCATAGTCTTGTAACTTAATGAAAATGATGTAGTTTAAGATCAAGCCCTTCATAAAAGTTGTAGGGATGGATCTTAGCTATCCTATGGGCTTAGGTTTGTACTGATATGAGGAATGAAGCTCTAGTTATGATAAAAATATGAAACTAGTTCTAGATCACAAGACAACACTCTATATCCACTTATGGTTTTTATTTGACCTCCAACATGGTTAAGTTGGGCTTTGGACTCTTTATAGAGCTTTCTCTTAGCTTTCTAAAGATATAAGAATCAGCTAAAATTGAAGTCCAAAACTCAAGATACACCTAAAAACCTAAAACAGTCTAAAATAGTATTAAATCACCGATTAATTCAATTTAGCACAAAAATTGAGCAAATCACAAAACCAATTACAAGTATCTAGTTAAGCACATAAACATGATAAAAGACTAAATATAGAAGGGATATAAAATGTGCGTAAATTGTGTTCATCAAAGACATTATGTTTAGGATCAATATGAAAATTGAATACATATATACCTCTTAGATTGAAGATTTCTTAACTAAATTTCCATATTCATAATTTAAATTTTGTTTTATTGTTATTTTGCTTTGAATTTCTATTTCTGTTGTGGGTATTTTTGAAACCATACAAATGGACTGGCAGAAGCTTAACGGACAAGTCTAACTAATGAAAGGTCTAGATCACCCAAGATTGAAGTCACTGGATCAAATCTATAGCTCTAAAGATGAGCTCTAGCTTGTAGATCTCAGTTAGCTTTCAGCTCTTAATTAGCCTGCACATCCTAACTTTAGCTCACTGGTCTCAACTCTTAGCTCTAGCTCACTGGACAAAACATGTCACCTCAACCATCTTCCAGAAACTCACTTTGGTGAAAGTCAAGAAGGGGACTAACTTGCAAACATCAACTGGCTAGAATCAACTTTCAGAGTCCAAATCGTCAACATATTTATTACTTACTTTAATAGATTTATAACTCACTAAATTACATTTATAACCTTCTAGTCTCTATAAATAGGGGCTAGATTCATTGTAGAAAAGAGGTCAACTAAAGGCATAAAAAGAGACTAAGAGGGAAATCTCTAAAAATATTGCACTCGATAAACATATTTCCATCAATAACACTACCGTGGATGTAGGAATCCAAACAAAGGATTTTTGCTGAACTATGTTATAAAACCTCTATAGTCTTCCCCCTATTTTTCCTCTTTTTCTTTTGCTTTCTGCATTTTTCATATACTTACACAATTAGGTTGCAATTTGAGGTTTCAAGAACTATTTTGATTGACTAAATTTGGGCTTACCAACTGTTACCATCAACAATTTCTAAATTCTATTTTAGATATCAAACCCCCTTTCTAATTGACACTTAGATTAGTCATCCAATCTCTAAGGTTCAATCTAAACTCATCCTCCTACAAAATTAGGGTAGTTTAGTACATTTAATTTTGATGGTTTTGGCACCAATCAAGATTTTGGTGCTATTTCTAGGGATTGGTTAATTGTTTTTTGTATTTTCCTAGGATTAGTTTCATATTTAAATTTAAGATTAATTGAATTTAGAATTTAGGCTCTTCATTTTGCTTATTTTTTAGTGTTTTCACCTACTCTGTTTAGTTTTGCAAGTTTTTGATTTTATTCGGTAGGGTTCGGAGGCAAGATTTTAGTAGAATTTTGGGATAAAACTTACCAATTTTGAAGATTTTGGTGTATTGATCAGGATCTATGTTTTGTCTTAGACCCCACCTATTTTTGCCCAATTCCATCATTTAGTAAGGTTTTTGAATTTTTTAGTATTTTTATCATTATTTTATCAATTTTCATAGTTCTATTTCTTTTGTTTTTGTTTACTTTGTGATTTTTCTTCCACATGACTCAATCCTTTCACAATTCTGAGCTGTTATTTGATTTAAAAATTGAAAGAACTTTATAGAATTTAAGAAGAGAGATTAGACATTCTTTTTATATTCAAGTTACTTCTTTATTAATTAAACAATTAAGAGCTTCATCCTTTGGATAGGCATAGCTATTGATCTACTCTCCAACTACTCATCTTTTATTTTAAATTTAGAGAACATAGCCTTCAATTAGAGAAATTTAAAGGGATTAGCGGCCCCAAATTTGAATCAACACCCTTTATGCATCGACTATTCTAACCTTGGTGCAACCTTTATGCTGAAATTTGGCTTGATACATTTGTTGCCTATTTTTCATGGCCTGGATAGTGAGGATCCACATAAACATCTGAAAGAGTCATGCTATTTATTGTACCATAAAGCATTAAGGAATTTTAGAGGAGTAAATTAAGCTAGGAGCCTTTCCCTTCTCATTAGCTGATTTAGCTAAGGATTGGCTATACTATCTTTTTTTTGCCTTAATCAATACATGGGATGAAATAAAGGGCTTTTCATGAAGAAATACTTCATTGCTTCAAAAGTTACAAACAAAAGGAAGGAAATTTGTAGCATCAAGCAATATAATGGAGAGATTTATATGAATACTGGGAAAGATTCAAAAAGCTTTGTGCTGGCTATCAACATCATCAAGTTAATGACTAACCCTTGATCCAGTATTTCTATGAAGGACTTTTGCCATTGGACAAAAGCATGATAGATGCTAAAAGTAAATAAGCTTTAGTGGATAAGACTTTAGAAGCTACAAGGAACCTTATTGCAATCATAGCAGCCCACTTGTAGTAGTTTGGAACCAAAATGGATTATTTAGTGAAAAAAGTAAATGAGGTGAATACATCCAACTTTTAGAGACAAATTTCAAATTTAAGCTATTGGTTTAGCAAATGCCCATGGGACAAATTCAAGTAGCTAAAGCTTGTGGAATCTATCAATTCCTGGATATAATACTAATGTTTGTTAGACTTTACAAGAAGAAGAGTCATTCTAACAAGTTCAGACAATGGGAGGATTTCCAAAAAATAAAAGGTTTTCAGGATAGACATGGAGACCATATAACCCATACTTTAATTCATATAATCCTAGTTACAGAGACCATTCAAATTGAAGATATAGAAACCAAGCTAGACAAGCTCAATTTTAGCTCATAACCCAAGCCAAGTAGCAACTAAACCAAAACCATTCTAGTAAATCTCTTAAAGATCTAGTTCAAACTTGGTCAATAGCAACTTATAATCTCAATAAGAAATAAGAGCCAATACCTTACAATTCTAATAAGAAGCAAATGCTAGATTTCAGAACTTAGAGACACAAGTGCGTTAGCTTGCAACACAAATTAGTAAGATGGAAGCTCAAGGTCAAGCTGCCCACTCAGAGAGTTTTGAATCTTAAACAAAATGCAAGTGCAATGCTACTGAGGAATGGAAAGAAAGTGGAGACAAAAAAATCAAAATATATAGCTTTTAGAGTCAAAAGAGGCAGAAATTACAAAAAGGAAGAGAAGCACTCAACCAATTGCTAATCCAGTTTGTCTTGCCCTTCTATTCCTTAGTAAATTGGCAAAGTCTAATAAAGAAGATCAAAATAAAGAAATCTTGAAGACTTTTAGAAATATAGAAATGAATATACCCCTACTTGATGTGATCAACCAAATTCTAAGATATACAAAATTTCCTAAGGAGCTATACTCCGTCTAAAGAAAATTGAAAGGTAATGAGAAAATAAGTATGGGGGAAAATGTATCTACTGTCATTCAAGGGAAACTACTCCAAAAATGCAAGGATCAAAGTAGCTTCACTATCCTATTTGCAATTGGTGACAATCATTTTGAGCATGCCATGCTAGGAAGACATTTCAAAAAAATAGCAAAAAAAAAAATGGAAGTCCATGTTGGCACTTTCACCATAGAATTTGATGGTGATATCATCAAATTTAACATCTTTGAGGTAATGAAATACTTTGCCAATGATTATTCCCAATTTTCTATTAATATCAATTCCCATCATTCAACTTTCAAATTGGGAGTTGCCATTTGAAATAATGTATGATGCAAGCAACTATGCATTGGGAGCAATTTTGGGGCAGTGGGTTGTGAAGCAAGCTCATGTGATCCATTATGCATTTAGGACTCTTGATCCAACCCAATACAACTACTTTTCAACTGAAAAAGAATTTTTGCCTATAGTGTTTACTTTAGAAAATGTTTGTTCTTATCTGCTTGGGTTTAAGGTTTATGTTTTCTAATCATGCAACTTTGAAGTATTTACTATCTAAGAAAGATGCAAAGCCAAGACTCATCAAATGGATTCTAGTGTTGCAAGAATTTGATCAAGGATAAAAGATGAGCTAAGAATTTAATAGTAGATCATTTGAGTCAGTTGACAGGAGAAGATGATCCATTGTGATTGTAAGACTCTTTTCCTGATAAGTAGCTTTTCAAGCTGCAAGGTAATGTTCCTTAGTATGTTAATTTGGTGAATTACTTAGTCGTTAAGACTTTGCTCAATGACTTGAGTAGAGTTAAGAAGGATAAGCTAAAAAGTAATGTTAAATATTATGTATAGGGTGATATTTCTTTATAAAGGTATTGCTCAAATCAAATTATTAGGAGATGTGTGCCTAATTTTGAATTTTAGTTTATCCTTTATTTTTGTTATGCTTATGCTTGTAGTGGACATTTTAGGCCCAAAAGAACAGCTAAGAAAATGTTAAATTATGGTTTTTATTACCCTACTCTATTTCATGATTCTTATGTGTTATGCAAAAGCTATAAGCAATGTTAATGGACAGGTAATTTGATCTATAGAAATGAAATGATGCAAACTCCTATTATTGTTTAGGAGTTTTTTTTTGTGGGGGTATTGATTTCATATGTCCATTCCCTTCATTTTGTGGTTTTCTTTATTTCTAGATTGCAATTGATTATGCTTCAAAGTGGGTGAAAACAAAAGCCACTAAAATTAATGATTTAAAGGTTGTTGTAGGTTTTATCAAGACAAACATTTTTAGCAGGTTTAGAATTCCAAAAGTTTTGGTTAGTGATAGGGGAAACCACTTTTGTAATTGAGCAGTTAAGACTTTGCTGAGGTGATAAGAAACATTTCACAAGACTTCTACATCATACCACCCTCAAACAAATGGACAAGATGAAATATCCAACAGAGAAATCAAGTCTATCTTAGAGAAAATAAAAAAAGTAGGAAGGATTGGAGCCTTAGACTTAATGATGCATCATAGGCCAATAGAATAACATACAAAACACCTCTTGTGATGTCTCCTTACAAAATTGTTTTTGGCAAAGCATGCACCTTCCTCGTAGAGTTACAACATAAGGCTTTTTGAGTAATGGAAAGTTGCAATATGGATATAGATGAAAATGGTGAAAAAAGGAAGCTACAGTTACAAGAATTAAAGGAGATTCGACTTGAAGCTTATGAAAAATCATGCATATACAAGAAAAAGATCAAGACATTTTATGATAAGATGATTACTAGGAAGTAATTCTTAGTTAGGCAAAAAGTTTTGCTTTACAATTCAAGACTTCAGTTGATACCTAGCATGTTATGTTCTTGTTAGATTGGACCCTTTGTTGTTACTAATGTGTTTCGTTATGATGTAGTTTAGATCAAGAACTTAGTAGCTAACAAGGTGTTCAAGGTTAACGGGTATAGGCTCAAACCATTCTTTGAAGGTTTCCAAGAGCATGAAGAAAAGGAAGTTCATCTAGGAGAGCTAGTTTATTTAGATGATTCTGGTTTAAAAGAAAAAAGTCTCATCAAGCAGATAATGTTAAACAAAGGCATGTCTTGGGAGGTAACCCAAGTGATTTGTTTTCTTTCCCTATCTCTTTTATTTTATATGTCTATGATTTGTTGATGATTTTGTACTTTATATTGTTGTCTTTGTGTTTTTTTACGTGTTTATTTAGCTCGTTTAGGTGCTTTTCAATGATGTTGAGTTTGTTGATGCCATAAGTAGGAATTAATAGAATTGGAAGGTTGAATAATTTGATTGAACAAATTATGTTGCATCTTGAATCTTGAAATTGATTAATTTAGTGATGGATTTTAGAATGTTGGTAGACATTTAGCGTAAGAGGTTTTGAGCCTATGAATTGAACATGTATGTTAGTTTCTTCTTCTTTCTTGTGTGTAATATTCTTTCATGGATTTGTTTCTCTAGAACTTGCTTTGTGTCTTTTTGAGATTACATTGTCAAATGCATGCATGATTATGATTAAGGCATTCTTTGATTGAGTTACTTTTACCCTATTAGCTAATCTTATAGTTTACTATTGATGAGCCCTTTTAATTCTAATTGACCCTTTTTTTTCTTTTTGTATAGCCCATTAATAAGTCTAAGCCTTTAATGTCTTTACCTAACCTTAAGGATTAGTAAAGCATTTAATTCATTAGTGGGATGGATTCTTGAACCTATATAGGGATATGTTACTTGTTTGGTAAAAAGGAAAACGTGTTCATTATAATGGTCATGAAAAATGAAAAAAAGAAGAAGAAACAAATGAAAGAAAAATAAAAAATATAAAAAAAAAGTTCAAAAAGAAAGAGCTTAAAAGAAAACAAAGAAAAGAAATGAAAAAGGATAAATGGATGGAAAAGGTGAGTGAAAAAGAGAAGAAAAGAAAATAGGCAAAGAGAAAAAGAAAAGTTGACAAATGTTGAAATTTATGATGTTAGATTCTAGTCTTAGTTACTTTTTTTGTTTGAATCTACACCTAAATGCTTTATTAATCTCTTTGGTTTTACGCTCTCACATCCATATCATTCCTTACCTTTCCCTTGACCGTATTATAATCCTTGAAAAGTCCTTTTAATTTATGCTGTGCATGTGATGTGAGTAATGGAGATTAGAAGATAAGCAAGCTTATGATAGTGTATTTTCATCAAGTGAATTCAGGCAAGACACTTCCCTTAAACACTAAGAGAATTAAAGAGCTTATTTTGTAAAGGTTTACTAATTTGGTTCGCTTCCTTTTGAATGAAATCATTATGCTATTTGATTTTAAGTTTTTGGTTATGAAGAGTTTTGCTTCATGATGTGATATATCTCCTGAGAATTTTTATTATTTTCTTCCTTATGGTTTTACAATTGTATCATTGTTGAAGAGGTAGTGCTTGGGTTTTGTTTTGAGTCAAGTTTTGTGTCTTATCTAAGGATGTGTAAGAGCTAAGTATGATAAAATTTTATGACTATAATATTTAGATATTTTTCACATCCTTTTCATTTAGTCTTTTGTGATGATTTTATGCAAATTAGAGTACTTGTGACTGGTTTCATGATTTGGTTAGATTTGGGATTAATTTGAATTATTTTGATAATTTGATACTATTTTAGACTTTTAATTTCATCTAGAGTTCTATACCTTTGATTAGCTTGATTCTTATATTATAAGAAAGGTAAGAGTAAGACCTACAATTTTTATGTAGAGCTCAACCTATTTTAGACATTTAATGGGTTGAAATTAGCCCAAAAATTGAAATAGAGTGCTGACCCACTGATCTTGAACTAGTTACAGTATTTTTATTATTTATGGAGCTCTAATCCCTCAAATAGTGCAAACGCAAGCACATTAGATAGCTATGATCCATATCTACAACTCTCATGAAAGGCTCAAGGTGAAACTGTGCCATTTTGAAGGAGTTATAGGGACGTGAAATTGAAAGGAAGAATTTGATTATGGGTTGGTCTACTCTATAGAGCCTATTTTGGGTTTGGTCTCATAAGTTGGGTTAGGAACCTTCATTTGCAGCAAAGTTTGGGCCATTGGATTGCTAAGAAGTAGAGCTGAGATTTTCATGAAGACACCAAGGTTGAATTATTCCCTTATCCAATCGAATTTAGTAGCCCAATTAGAGAAGAGAGAGAACTTATAGAAAAATCTAGTTGAGGCACTTAGTGATTCATTCTTTCATTCTTTCTTTTTATCTAACTTTGTAAAGAGGGAAGATCTCTTCAAGGGCATGAATATTAGCCCTTTTTAAGTCTTTTCTTTTCTTTTATTTTTATTTTTAATTCTCATATAATAAGTAGCTAAACTCTCCTTTAATTCAAGGGAAATTCTACTTCAATTTAATTGTGATTGTGAGACTTGATTTGTATTGTTGATTTGTTTCTAATTTGGTTATATATTGTTTCCCTATTTTTGTCACATAGGATGATTAACTACTTGGGCTCATTAGTTGATTACCTATTGTGATGATATGCTAGCTTAAACTTCATAATCTATAATTATTGTGATAGTTTGGCAAAATAGCAACTGGGTGTTATGATTATATGCTAGTGTATATGATTGTTCATCACCCAATGGAAATGTAGGATAGATTTAATGATTATGCACTAGTGTCTAATTGTTATTCAATCTTAGCCTTTTCCTATTCTTAATGTTATTATTAATTTAATTAGGTGTTGGGTTTCAGTTAGATTAGTAATAAGATTTAATTCAAGTACTAGACTTAAATTATTGAAATTAGAGAAGAACAATAAGAACTTAACTTGGATGCTGGGCTTAAATTAATTCTTAGTAAGTAATCAAACAAGGGATAATGTATTTTATGTTTAGGATTAATATGAGAATTGGATGCGTGAATCTTTCTTGGATTGAAGATTTCCACTTTCTCAAGATCAAACATCATGACCTTTTACTTTTTCTTTGGCTTATGCTCCCTAGGTCTAGAAACAACCCAAGCTTTAAGCTTTCCTTTAAGTGATGATAATGATGTGACAAAAAGGGATTATGATTTATTGATTACTTGGGTTTGTGAGTTTGTTAGATGATGAGGGAAATGCTTTGAAGGAAGTTTTACCATGCCTTTCTATCCTTATTCTTTAGAGGAAAGGGACTGACAACTTGATCTATGCAATCACTTATAAGTTACTTGTAAAATTTTACCTTCTTATACATGGTAGGCATCTTAGTGAGTGTATTCCTAAAGCAGCTTTAGCTATTGACTATACAACCTCGTTTCTTTCTTAAATAGGTTTTAATCCTAATCAGGTGTTTGATAATACTTTGCGTGTGATTTATCATCTGAATTGGGATTTTAGGAACACTTTAGCTAAGAAGCAGTATTATGAAGAATGTGTTGCTACTTGGACAAGGCATTTGGACCATGCTACATAATGGCTTGCATTTTATAAAGCTTCTCTTACTTGAATGAACATGCTTCTTATTGATCTCCTAGAGTAGTCTTTTTTTCTTTAATTGTAACTCTTCCATCTGCTTTATGAGACAAATATTTTCTAAGTAATTTAGCTTTTTTTTATTCAATTATTACTAGTTCCAACAGCCTTTTATTACAACCATAAGCTTTGAAGATTTTATTCATACATTAGGAATATGGTAATACAATTTTTCTATAGAAAAAACTTCTTAATCAACTTGAAATTCATTAGGGCTATTTCAAGCCCATGTCATAGGTTGAGAAAGTATGCAATAACCATTGAAGATAGCTTGACTTACTATGTATGGACCTTCTCACTTATGAGTGAACTTTGACATATGTAGGTTTCTCATGACATGCTTGCTTGCCTCAAATTTTATGGTAAGCTTTGGAGATTCTATTTACATATATTGCATGAGCCTCTTGTGCTTTCTGCCTTTACTCATTAATGGCTTCTACTCAATCATACCCGTAGACTGAAAGTTCTCAAGCCAAAGAGATTCATGGGCTATCAACCTTTAGCTTAGCAGGTACAATTACTTTGGTGCCATAAATAAGTGAGAAAGGAGTCACTTAGATAGGTTCCCACTTGGAAGTTCTATAAGCTCATAATGTCATTGTAAGAAAGTGCATCCATTCTTTATGATTTTCGTACACCATCTTTGTCAACATTCAGAGCAAGGTTTTATTGATCACATTAACTTGATAGTTTCTTTTAGGATAGTACGAGCTATATTTGTTATGAGTGATTATATACTTTTCTTAAAAGCTTTGACTAGTTTTTTTATGAAAGGAGTACCATTATCTAATATTATTCTATTTAGGATCCTAAACCTATATATTATATTCTCTTTAAGAAAGTTGGATACTACTTCTCCATGTGCAATCCATAAAGCTACTATTTCTACCCATTTTATAAGAAGTTTTGTTGCTACTAAAATCCACACATAACCTTTTGAGTTAGGCTTGTTTGGCCCAATTAGATTAAACACCCATGTATGAAATGGCTAAGGAGTGGAAAGGGTGTTTAGTTCAACTGAGCATGAATAGAATTAGCATGGAACTAACTGGCTTTGGACCATTTCACATAATTTAGAGCATCATTTTCCATTATGGATAATAGTCAGTAACTCATAATGCAACTTCTAGGCTTCTTGATGTTCACCACAGGTCCCCTAATGGACCTTCTCCAAGACTATCTCATGTTTTACAAAGTTCAGACATCTTTAAGGAGCATTATCTATTCCTTTTCTATACAAGTCCCTACTCTTTAAGAAGTATCTTGCCATTGTCTTTCTTATCTTCTTTGCCTCTTTAGATTAGCTTGGATGTATTCTTTCAGTAAGGTATTGTACATAGGCCTTCCTCAAGTATTCTTCTAAACCTATAGAGTTCACCTCTTTTATGTGGATCTTTAAACATTTCCTACATTCAGCTTGTAGTCTATTAGACCCTCTCCTCATGTCTGGCTAGTATACTACTTGCCTTTGCATCCGTTAGTGGAGAGGTGAACCTTCTTCCTCACAGATGCCTTGATGAATTCTTTAATTGTCTTAGTTCATTTGGTAGCTGTGATACACTACATTAAAAGCCTTCTTGAAAATTTCTTATAAAGCTTCCCTTTCAACAACTGAAAATCCCTTAAAGTATTTGAGCTTGACTTCTAGGGGTTGTTGAGCTTGATCATTATGGCTATTCTCTAGTCATATCTTCTAACAGCACTAACTGGTGGTTTAAGATAGTATTAGTCTATTCAAGATACTTGGTATTGATAGAAACAAGGTTATTACCTTTTATTTCAATTTTGCCCTAATTATGACTAGGGCATCAACATGCTTATTGCTAGTCTGCTGTGTATGAGTGAAAATTACCCTACTAAAGTAGCCTATAATGTTGCCAAGGCCATTTCTTTTGCCATCATAAGACTCAGAATAAGTGCTTCATATTCAATTTTGTTATTAGTGCATGGAAATCCAAGCTTATATACCATAGGACATGTTTCTCCACTAGGACTTATTAGAATAACACTAGCACCTCCTTCGAGTGTAAAAGGCAACTCATCTGAATACAACATCTATAGTTTCTCCACCTTACAAATAGCACTAACATCAGCTTCGGGGAGCCTTCCATGAATTTTCTCACAAATTAGCTTAAATTGTCCAGAAGGGAAGTAGACAAGGAGATCAGTTAAAGCTTAACTTTTCAGACCTTTCGTTGGTATAAGGACTATGCCAAATTCCCTAATTAAAATCATCCATTGGCTTATTCATCCCATAAGACCTAATCTCTCTAATAAGAACTTGATTAGGTTTAATTCTACAAATAAGTATACTATATGGACTAAGAAGTAATGCAAATTCTAAATAGCATGAATAATAACTAGACAATGCTTTTCTAAAGATGAATATTTGACTTTTAACCCTCATAGAAGGCAATTAAAGTAGTTGACAGGCTTCTTTACACCTATGATTTCTTATGCTGGAAGGGCCCTAATGGACTTACTTATGGAAGTAAGATATAGTGCAAGAGGAACTCATGGTGGTAGAGTCATCATTATCTTTGTAGAATAAAGGGCTTGTAGAATTCTATTAAAGGCCTTTTGATGCTTTTGGTTCTATTTGAATGGAAAGTTTTCCTTTAACAATGACTTGAAAAGATAAATAAGTTTTGAAAGTACCAATATGAATCTTCTAATGTAAAACACTTTCCTGATGAAACATTATAACTCCTTCAAGTTTGTAGGGCATGACATATTCTTGATGGCCTTCACTTTAGCTTCATCCACATCTATTTCTTCCTTATACACCATGTAACCTAGGAACTTCTAAGAAGATACCAAAAAAGCACATTTTAGTAGGTTAAGCTTTAGATGGTACTTTCTACATTTGTCAAAGACCCTTCTAATGTGGGTTAGATGATCTTCTTTTCTCTTTAATTTTATCACAATGTCATCTATGTAACTTCCAAAAAACTGTGCAACATGTCATGAAAGAGTATTGTCATTACTCTGTGGTAAGTATATTCAGCATTCTTGAGTCTAAAAGGCATCACTACATAGTAAAATTTCCCTTTTAGGGTTTGGATTGTAGTTTTTTAGCCTCAAGTAAGCTCATCAGTATCTAAAAAGGAAAGTCGTTCATGCCTCACAATAGAATCTATTAGGGTGTCGATGTGAGGTAGCAAGAATTCATTTTTTAGACATGCCATATTCAAATATCAAAAGTTTACATATATTCATATTTGTTCATTCTTCTTTATAACAGGAACAATGTTGGAGAGTTAGGTGGTTTGCTTAATTAGTTTTATAAATCCTACTTTTAATAGCTTCTCAACCTTTTATCTAAATTTCCACACCTAGATGAAACTATTTAGAGTGCTACTTTATAAGATGATGGGATGCCTTAATAGCTAGCTAGTGAAAGACTAGGCTAAAACTTAACCCTAGCATTTCATGATAATTCCATGCAAAAAGTTCTCTTTGAATTCTCTTTGTAGGTTAATCAATGTTTCTTTCTCTTTTGGGGGGAGTGCTTGACTGGTCATGGTTAGCCTATCCTCTCCAACATTTCCTTAATTAACCTTTTCTGAGACTTCTCCTGTGGCTTTAGGGAATCTTGCATAATAGGAGGTGCATCCTTAAAGTCTTTTTCTCTTAAAGGGGTTCATTCTTGGGTGGTTTTATTGTTCTAGGGTTTGGAAGGCACAAAGGGCAAGTGATTGGTGATTCTTCTTTCGTAGGCTTTATTGTTACAGAGTCCAAGGGACATGGAGGGCTAGAGACTGGTGGTTCTCCTTCTCCTCCTTAAAACCCTCATCTTGTTAGAAGCAATATACTATTTTCTCATCAATTTCCTTAGAATGGAGGATAATAGGAAATGACTTATCGTTCTCCTCAAATCCAACTTTCATCTTAGGTGGTGCTTCAGTAGGTGCATCATCCCTTCTTGGTGATGCTTTAAGTTTCTAAGAAGTGGCTTTAGATTCTTCATTTCTTTGTGGTGTTTCAAACTTCTAAAGGGTGGCTTTGGATACTTTAGGCTCTTATATGGAAGGCATAATGGTGTCTTCTTGTCATAGGTTTGTCTTAAGAGGCCCATTCCTTTTTTACTTCTATGTGTTCAATAGCATACCTTGAGTTTTAGCTATAGTACTTGTGCTAGGTCTAAATAGTTCATCGAATAATATTACTTCATTAAAGTAAACTCTATCCTTATCAAAGGGTCCTTAAGAAGCATAGAGTTCAATATCCTTCCCATTGAAGCTAGCTTTAGCACATTAATGCGAAGTTAAGGGTACACAATTATGAGCATGAAGCCATGGTCTTCCATGTATAATGTGATGACTTGGATTAACTTCTATTATACAAAATCTGTTAGAAGTTTTGATTGGCCTAACACCAAGATTAATATGCATATGCCCTATTGTCTCAATTGAAGAGCCTTCAAAGGTATTTTGGATTGTAGGAGCTCAGATTATTCACTTCTCAAGATAATTAATAGCTCACAATAAGGACATGGGCATAATGTTGACTACTATCCTATTATCTATTAGGGCTCTCCTTGCTTTCCTTCTTTCAACAGTGGCTTCCAAGTAAAGTGATTTGTTGTGCCCTGTATAAGACATTTGTCTGTTAGATTCTCTAAACACAATTGTTGCATTACTAGCATGTTTCACCTTATTAAGTTATCTTTTTATCGAGTAACAACTTCCTCTGCTTACCTATGAAATTTTCAAAATAACCAACAAGGCTTGGTATTTTCCTTTTTCATCAATTCCAATCAGATGAATGAAGTTTTGAAAGTTAGAGGATTTAGCTAAATGTATGAGCTATCGATGCATCCATAACTTTAGATATTTGTATCTTAATGATTTTGTTATTAGGCTCCTTTACAATAGTTCACACCACATAAGAGATTGTATTAACTTCATGCTCCAAAAGGGGTTGAATATTGATGTCTTCATTATCAAGTTTTAGTTCTTCACTCTTAAGCTTCTCGTCAAATATCCTTCTTAGTGTATAGTACTCCATGTGATATGAGTTAGGGATCGGTGGTACCTACAAAAGTATAAAGCCTTCTTTTGTGCCTCAGTGAATGTCTTTACTTGAGCTGGTAATGTTATAAGTCCATCCTCCACCTAAGTGGCCAGAAGGGCATATACCTTATTTATAGAGCAGGGGAATGGTGGAAGAGGCCTTCCATTCCAATTGTCCAGTTTTGGTTTACTTCTATAAGTCAACAGTTGAAAAGTTTGGTTATTGTCCTTCTTCTGGAAGCTAAGCCATAAGCGAGTGTCTTCTTCTTACTTGTAGGTTTTGCTACACATACTTTATTATCTCTATCTTTGTAACTTCTTGTCCTACAAGCTTGTTGTTTGAGATAGGCTAAAACCCTCATTGCATGGCTTATCAATTCTTGAAAGGTATGGATATCTCCATTTAATAGGTAAGACGTCACCAGATCTTCCATATTAGCAATACAACTCTACACTAATGTGGACTTAACAACTTCTTCTTGACAATCTTATGCTCGGTCATTACATCTTTTAATGAACTAAACAACATCCTCACCTTTTCTTTACTTGATCTTTCCTAAATCCATGAGATGAGTACTTTCTTTTGTCATGAAGAATTTATCATAGAAGGTTATCACCATCTCATTCTAGATTCTAAAGGACTCAAGTTGAAGCTTTGTATACCATGAGTAAGCTTTTCCACTCAAGGACTTTGAAAATTCTCTCAGCTATAAATTGTGATCTACCTTGAAGACTTCTATATCATCAATGAATTTATTAATGTGCTCATTGGCATCCTTGCTTCCTTCAAATTTTTGAAACAGAGGTAGCTGATAGCCTATTAGGTATAAGTGAATAGGCATTTTGTAAGGAAATAGTGGTCCAAAGTTAATGTTCACTACTACGCTCTTCTTGGCCTCTTCCAAAATACATCTAATATCTTCATGAGTGATTTGTGTGACCATAGCTGAGTATCAACTTCTCACAAATTAGGTGACAACATAGTATCTAGAAATATGACAGGTTACGTTCTCCTTATATCTCCGACCACTTTTGTAGCAAGTCTCTGCTAGGGCCTTCTATATTAATCATCCAATGACTTTACTCTGATGGAGGTTAGTACCACAGTTGTAAAAGCCAAGTGTTACTACAAGTTCAGGTTTGGAATTGGCCCCCCTGAGTCAACCCATCCACAAAGCAGGTAATCTTAGAGAGAGTTTGGTGCATTTGTTGCTGGTTCCTTATCAAATCTCCCATAACAGAGACTGATATAGTTATCATAGGCACCATGCCTATAGCGGTGGAAAATTGTCTCACAAAAACATCAACACCCATCCTACTTGTCAACTCTTATCACAGTTTGATATTTAGGGGTGCTAGGATCAATTTTAGCTATTTGCATGTTAGTTTCATTTGGTGAGACGAAAATATTCACCAGGACAAATTTCAATTCCACAAGTATAGATTTACTTACTACTGATAAAGCACTAGTAATGTCAAGAGTAAACCCAAAAGGGACCTATATGGAAATATTCTTTATTTTGTTTAAGGGATAGAAGCAAATTTCCATCCTTACCACTGCAACCATTTGGGATCACCTCTTTCCTAAAAACCATTATTATATATACCTCCCTAGCGAAGTCACCAAAATGTAAAAGGAGTGGTTCAAGGAGCTTAAGTATTGTAATAGAACTAGCTTGTAAAGGTGGTTGTTCTATGTTAAGAAATAATCTTTTGAAAGGGTTGCTGAGTAGGCAAAGGGAACAATGGGTTAGATAGTCCTAAGGGGGTTTAAATTTAAGGAATTTTATGTGTTTAGGTTCATTCAAAGGTTCAAGTAAGGGAGTCTAAAGGTTTAGGGAGGTTTGATATTTCTGAGGTGCAAGGGTTTCAATTGGTCTTGGCGTGTCTAAAGGGTTTCTAATGGCTTTAAGGTGTAAGGGTATTAAGGCATTGCCAAGATCTAGTGAAGGTGTGAATGGGGATCTTATTTATAAGGTCTTGGTCATTTAAGCAACTTAATGAAGGTGGGTAGTGTAACAATCTCTTTATGAGGCTTGTAGTTAGGGAAGGTGATGGAGGGTTGTTGGAGGAGGTTTAAGGCTGATGAGAAGTTTAAAATGAGGTATTTATGGGATAAGGCATTTAAGGTCATTTAAAGTCGACTAAATTGGCAAGATATTATACAGGTTAGACTTCTAGAAGTTTGGAATACTAGGGGGAGCAATGTTCTTAAGGGAGTTCTAAAGAAGGTTATTATATATCCTAGGGTAAGGTTAGAGTTATACAAAAGTTTTAGTTGGGTGGGGTGTTACCTTGCTCACCCTTACTTTAACAATCTGTGAGCAACAAGTTAATCTTGACATGCTTACTTCTCTATGCTTCCACAACCACAACTCTATTTCAATCCTATTATGCCATATTCACAAGAAGTTCCTAAACAGCTTAGTGAGAAGGGCAATACGTATCCCCACGATCCAAGTATGCCATTGCCTCTGATCAAGAACACTGCTAGCTGGCATAATGGCTTTGTGCCATCCTATTAGTTCAGGACTATGCAACATACCATATGCATGCTGGCACAGGGGACATCTGTGTGAGTTAGTCATGAGATTGAAAGAGTTAAGCTTTTGATGATAATAACTGGTTTAGAGATCAAGAAGTAGTTTAGCTATAAAAGCTTATTATGATAGCTTGAGAAGGTGGAGGCTTAAGCCTTAGTATACTCATATTATAGATGGATCAGGGGCTTGGAGTCTTAATGCTATCAAGTAGTTATTAGGGCTTCAATGTAAGTGTTCTTTCTAATGGTCATGCACTTTGTTAAGGCCCATGAATCATTTAATAGCTTCCATTAGGGTTGATTTATCTTTGATCTTGCAAATTTCCATAGGAACAACTACAAAATCACTTTTATGGCCAAAAATATATATCACTACTGCTAAAGTTATATCAATTAAGAATCTACCTTTTTGTTGAGTGCCCTTAGCTCTAGATTTGCTCAACCTTACAACCTTTTCCTTAATCTTGCTTGCTTATATTAGAATTGTTGAAGAATTATACCATTGAGGATGTGTTCAAACTCATTTTGGGTGGAACTCATTGTACAGCCTAAGGACTATCTTAGGGCTATTAAAAAAAATAGGAACCTCACCAAACTATATGACACTCAACTTTTAGACTATTGTAAGACCATTAGAAGAACCTTTTCCTCATATCAAAATGCAAATCAACAATAAATATGAAAGAACTTAATTATTCAAGAAAAATCATAATAAGAACAAACATATAATTATAAATATTTGTATAGGTTGTAAAAAAAAACATCAAACTATATTAACTTAAATAAAAGAACAAACATACAATTGTAGGTCTTCAAAATACTACCAAACATGCAATGAAAGAACATGGTGCTAAGAATTTACTCAAAAAGACAATATTGAACTTCTTGTTTTTTTTAGTGCTTTAGCAAAGAAAAAGTGCTAGAAATACATCTCTTGGATAGTCTCTTTTCATTATATTTTTTTAGGTGTGTTCATATGACCATGTTTTATTACTCGCTTTTCAAAATGTTTTAATTTCTTTCCTTTCTCTATCTCTCTTGTCATGTGCAAATTATATGAAAATTTAGGATATAAGCTAACAAATAATAAACACAAATAAAATGTGGAAAAGTTTTGCAAGAGGAACATCCTTTTACTAGAGAGAAGGTCTTTTGAATTGAAAAAGTAAGGAAAGAAACCACAGAGGAGAGAAAAGCTTCTAAACTAAATTGAAAAAGTAAGAAAAGAAAACACAACAAAAGCCTTTTAAGCTTTTTTGTGCATCAAGAAAGAAAGCTACCAATGTATAAATAAGAAACACTAAATACACAAATATGAAAGTCTTCTTAGAAGAAAAGTGCAATAATAGTAATAATAATAATAGACACAAATATGAAAGTCAATTAAGATTGACAATAATTTTGGTATGCATAAATCATATTTTAGGGATATTTAAGACAACAGTTATGCAAAACAAACCATTTTACCACAATTAATATATAGAACTTCAAATTTAAAAATATTTCACAAATATAAAATAAACTTAATTCACGGTTTGATAGTCTATAAAATTTATGCCTTTGAAAATGGATAATAATAAGAGATGAACAACAACATAACAATAAAGACAAAACCCTTAGCAGGAAGTGGCAAAATTGGAAGTTCACTAAAATTTTAACTATTAATAAAATGACACTTAAAAGGAGGGCAAAACCTTGTTTTTTTAATTTTAGAGATTATGTTGCTGCACTATACCTATTTTTTGGGTTGAATTATGCTATAATTTGTTTCATGATATGTTAAATTTTACTCAAGTTTTATTCCTACTTATGTATTATGTTGTACTCTTATTTTATTTTTGAGTGTATTTTAGTGAAGTTTTATTCCTTGGTTTTGAATGAATTATGATATAGTTCTACTCTTTCTCAAAACTAGAGGTAGAATCAACCCAATTTCTAATAGAAATTGGCCTCAACTAAAAATTTCAAATTAATCAATAGACTTATAAAATAAAAAATCAATGATTAAAGGGCCCATTAAAATTTGATCTACTATGAAAACAAAAATGTGAAGCAAAAAGCTTTAGAAAACTAGTATTAAATAAAAAAAATTACTTGGCCAAAAATAGTCTTTATCATCTAGCCCATTGAACTATCTTAAACTGGCTCAATCAATCATAAACAAAAGTAAATTGACCACACTAATATTACTTGTAGTTTGATCGGTAGTGGTTGGGTTTTTATTTTTATTTTAAATGCCTTGTTAGTTGGAGAAATATTTCTAATCCTACCATAGCACTGAAATCTCAGTGCTACTTCCTATTATATTTTGACATCAAAATACATTAGGTAGTCCTAGTACTACAGTAGGGTAAGAAATATTTCTCTGAGTCGATTGTGTTTTGGTAGTATAACTAACAAAAACCAATCACTAATCATTATGACTAGATTATTATTGTAGTCATTGGCTTTGTAGGAGCATTATGCTTAAAATTTTTAGGAGTCGTCAACTCTATATCAATCATTACAATCAAACTTTGGATTCATTGGCTCTATAGTGATCATTATAATCATATTTTGGAGTTGTTGGATTTGTATTGAGCATTATGCTCAAATTTTGGAGCTAGTGGTTCTATAATTACCATTATAACCAAATTTTGGAGTTATTCTCTTTGTGTAAGCATCATGCACAAGTTTAGAAGTTGTTGGCTTTGTAATGATCATTTTGATCGAATTTAGGATCCACTGGCTCTATGTGAGCATTATGCCCAGATCATGGAGCTGATTGAATTTAGGTGTCATTGGCTCTATGTGAGCATTAAGCTTGGATCTTGGAGATGCTAGCATTGCAATAATCATTATGATCTTGGATGAGCATTATGCTCAGTTCTTTTCTCTTGAATGAGCATTATGCTAAAATTTTCTTTCTCGGACAAGCATTAGGCTTGATTCTTTTTCTTGGACAAGCATTATGCTCAGTTTTGATGCATTAGGCTTTATATAACTTTCAATATGCTCAAAATATTATAGTTGTTTGCTCTATATGAGCATTATGCTTGTATTTTGGAGCTATTGGCTCTACAATAACCATTAATCATTATCTTGGATGAGCATTATGCTTAGGTCATTTTTCTTGGATGAGTGTTATGCATGGTTGCTCTTTCTTAGATGAGCATTGTGCTTAGTTTTAAAGCCTCTGGCTAGTTATGATCACTATGATCAAATTATTGTAGTTGTTAGCTCTATATTGGCATTATGCTCGAATTTTAGGAGTTATTGTCATTGTAATGATCATTATGATTAGGTTTTGGAGTTGTTGGCTTTGAAATGATCATTATAGTAGGATTTTTCTGCCATTGGCTCTATATGAACATTATGATCAAATTTTGGTGCTGTTACTTATGTAACAACCATATGATCAAATTTTGGATTCATTCACTCTATATAAGCATTATGCTTAGATTTTGCTGTCATTGGCTTTGTAATGATCATTATGACCATATTTTGAGTCATTAATTCTATGTGAGCAGAATGCTCAATTCTTCTCTAGATGAGCATTATGCTTGATTTTGAAGCTTTTGGCTTCGTAACAATCATTATGACCAAATTTTGGAGCGAATGGCTATGAATGACTATTATGCTTAGTTCTTTCTTGGACAAGCATTATACTTCATTCTATCTTGGAGAATGTTATGCTCAAATTTTTCTATCTTAGATGAATACTATGCTTGGTTCTTTGTTCTTGGATGAGCATTATGCTCAAATTTTGGAGACTTATCTCTCTAATATGGCCATTATGCTCAATTTTAGTTGTTATAACCCTTGGCGTTGATGATTGAATGATCTTTTTTGGTTCTAAATAGAAGTTTAAGGCATGATCTTCATTCACTAGATCAAGTTCATAAAGTTCTCATTCTCAATTCGCCTTTCTTGCTTGGAGATGTCTTTTTGAATCATTTTAAGCAATTTTCCAATCATTGCATTAGCCACCTCACCAATAGGAGGTTCTTTCTCTTATATTTTTCTCTACTTTCTACATTTTTTAAATGAGAGGTTATAACCGTCTTCTAAGTTCATAGTATCATTATTTTAAGTATCTTTTTCTTAAACATTTATCTCTCTTCTTCTTCTGATCATCGCTTGCCATTCCACATGTCTCAAGAGTTGCTTAGTTAAATTGAGTAAAATGCTACTTAAGGGATTCATTTTTCTTGTCTCCTAGTTATCAATGATGCATTTGTTTCCTTCTTTAAAACTTTTGGGAAAGCTCTACAAGTTGCAATTGCCAATGGTGTTGGGAGGCATTCACCCAGTGTTCCATGTGTCAATGTAGAAATTGTGTTCTAGATGCATGACATGTCTTTCCACACTTTCTTGTTGAGCTTGTAATCACTCAAAATATAAGGAGAATTCATAGCCATACTAGATAAGAAAGTGAAAAGGCTTTGGTGCAGTGAGTTTCCTTCCATTAAAGTCCTTCTAGAGCATCATGATAGGGAGTTCACTATTTGGGAGTCCAAGGATGCTATGAGGGCCAAATAACCTATTCTTTTTGGTTAGCATGTTTAGTGTTGTCTTTGCCCAGTCGATCTTGCTTATCATCTAAATGGAAATGGAATTTGGGAATGAATTATAGTAAGGGGAGTATTTGTAATATTTGAATATTAGATAATAATGGTAATAATAAAAATAGCAATAAGAGCAATAATGAATGATAATCAAGTTATAGATCATGAAATTTCTTACTAATGTTGAAATGATAAACCAAGTAAGAGAAATTTTAGAAAGTTGATATTAACCTTTAAGTTAGTTGAATCATTGGTTAAAGAATTACTAAAATGAATTGCATAATTTTTTTTTTATCTTTCATTTCCTCTTATTCCTTCTCTTTTAATGCCTCTTATCACTCATCATTGGCAAGGGACTTCAAATCCACTCTTCCCACTCTTTTCTCTTTTATTTCCTCCTCATTGGTTGCCATTATTCCCTATTTTTGTCCAAGTTGCAAAAAATAAAAATAAAAAATATTTTGTTGTCTTGCTCCTATGTTGGTTTGGCTAAGGGCTTTAGAAGGAGAGGTTTTCTCTGAGGGTGGTGAGAAAAATAATGATAATAGAATAAAATAATACAATAATGATAATCACATAAATATATAAATGAATCAAATTTCACCCTTTATGCAAGAATCATACATCAACCCATTATTCATATAAAATTTTAATTGTGTTATATATGAATAAATGGTCACAATGATCCATCCATTAATGACTCAGTCCAAATCTATTTAAACTATTCGTTTGTCACCCTTATTTTTTTTCCACCTCTAATATTTAGGGGAGCTTATTAAGAATACTATCCCCATTTTATTCTATTTGATTTAAATTTCAATTTACACAGATTTAGCTCAACTTAGTTTCAAATTTTGTTTTAGTTGCAATAAATTTAAGGGGCATTTGTTTAGGGAATTTCAAAGGGTAGGTAACGGAATAAAAAAAAAAGTAATTTCCTTATTAAGTGTTTGGTTCATACGTGGTAGAATCTGTTACTATTCCTTGACCTTAACAAATTCCCCTATTTAAAATCTTTCTCTCACTTAAGGTATTAGATTATGTCACACCCTAGAAACAAAACAATAATCCCTTATCTCTTTCTTTCTCTTACCTTGCAAAGCTCCCATCACCATCTACCATTGTTGATTATTATCTACTATCACCTTCTGCTATTGATGTTGACCACCACCATTACCACTATTGACCACCACCCACCTCCTACCACTACTACTGTCATTGACCACTGTCAATCATCACCTTCCACCATTGACCACCGCTCACCACTACTACCACCATTGACCACCTCCTATCAGCACCTACTGTCGTTGACCATCGCCTATTAGCATTTACCATTATTAATCACCACCCACCACCATTACCACTATTAACCACCACTCACCAACTTGCCTTTTGTCATTGACCATTGCCTACCACCATTACACTATTGATCATTACTTACTATCACTTTTTGTTATTGACCACTACCCACTACTCACTTTCTACCAATGACAGCCCACCATCACCACCACCATTGAACTCTACCCACTGCCACCTTCCATTGTTGACCACTGTCTACCACCACCACCACCACCATTAAGCATTGGCTACCACCATTTTCTACCATTGATCACCACCTATCACCATATTTTGACATTGACCACTACTAACCACCGTCCACTATTACGTACTATCATTGACCACTGTCCATCACTACCTATTGTCGTTAACCATCGTCCACCATTACTTATTATCATTGACCACTAGTGTCATGACCCCAATTCTAGACCATGACTAGCATGAATATCAATCATCGATTGATAATCACTAGCCTTCAACCCATCATTACTATCTCCTTTATCCTTTCCTACTCATAATCATATTAATACTTTTGCATCACATTCGTTTAATCTTGATTGGTTGGTTGAGAATTAATAAGCTTATAAAAAATAGGATAAACACATAAGAATATAAACATATTTATATTATGTACAAAGGCATTGTCCAATAAGCATATGCCCCCTTTAAACATTAGTTCACCATTTTACTACATGTTTCCAAAAGTTCTACATCAACTACTAACTAGCTTAGAGGAAAACCCTACTCCACCCCTTATGTAACACCTCATAGCTAATTAGATTTAAAATGATGATATAATGGATCTTAATCTGATATGCTCCTAGAAGACTCTCAATGGTAGTGGTGAAAACATTAACAATGATCTCCACTAGATCGTTATTCATTCTTACTTTTTGGAGAATGAATGACTTGATTTCTTAAGAATTTAAAAAACAGTTCACAGAAGAGTGATTTTAAGGCTCAATGAGATAAATCCATACTTAATTTATGAATCTCTCAATAATAGCAATGCATATCAAAATCATAGCCATATATTCATATTTTATATCATATCATTTTAATCAAGTCATAGGTCATGGCTTCAAGCTGTCATCATTAATTATCACTTGTCAAGTTACTTTATATCTCATTCAATATTTCTCAAAATAATATTTCAAATAAGAAGCAAAATAAATAATATCAATCAAAATTCTCCTTGTTATTCCTTTCTAGCCTTATTCTACACAAACCCAGCCATATCCCTTTAGGTTTTACCTTATCCTTCGCACCATAATAGAACGCACAGATCTGGGATCCAGTTCTTTTTCCTCCATCTCACCTCATCAATCACATCTTATTATCATCATTCATAGTCTCATGTTTCATAAGGAAATTTCAAGCTTTCACACAGTATCATATCTTATTACATGGTTCACAATCCATTACCATTACAAACACATGCTTTTGTAACCTTATCATGATAGCTATACAGATGGTTACCCTAACATCAATATATACACAATTAGTAGATGGATTGCTATTAGCATATGAGTTACTCATTTAGGACTTATTGACAATCATGTTGGGAAGTGGCTAGAAACTATGTGAAGATGGATCAAGAATAATGAGGATTTCCTTTTACGGAAAAGAGTTGAGTTGTAAAAGTGTACAAAAATATGGAGGTATGATCAAAATCACGAGTAAGATTACTATTGAACTACAAGTAGAATCACAATCAGAATCATGAGGATCAAATAAGGAGGGTTTGATTAAACTCACAAGGATTTAGTGCAAAAATGTGAGTTTGCTAGCTAGAAACTGCAACTTTTCTCAAAGTCCACAAAAATTATGTAATTAGAATTAAAAAACAGGGTAAGAAAGGTCAATTCCAATCGTAAGAAACTAGTTATATTTCTGATTCGGATCACAAGGCATAACATAGCTCGATTTCCATGAGCATGATCACAGGTTCAACATAAAATAATGCAATTCAACTTATAAGCTCTAGTTTTGTAGAAGAACAGTAGACAAAATAGGGGAAATTATCCAATTTGCACTAAATCATATAGGTTCAACATGTCATTATTTTAGAAGGTTAAACAAGCATAAATTCTAGCCTTTTCAAACATGAAACCAAATTTTATATCTACAAATACAATTAAAGTTAAACTTTACTATGCAATTGCAAATACCCATTTTCTTTAACTTACACCAACGTTCTGTGGATCACAATCAAATATTCACGTTTTAATTCATAAGAAAGGTAAGAATCACTCACATTAGGGTTGGAAACAGGAAATCAAATTGATTTAACACAAGTTTTTAACATACTTCATGAACAAGGAAGAAGAGTATATTAACTTCTTAGATTTTCAAAGTTTTTCTCTTATCAACTAATCATATACTATTAGGTTATGGTTTTATTCCATAGTAACAAGCTAGAAATCAAAGATTTAAGCTTTAAAAACATTAGAAAATCATTTTGGTTTATAGGTTGAACAATAAAATAAATAGTGACTTTTGGATTCAAAAATTCATAATTCAGATTGTACATAGTGAATCAATAAGAATTTTCTACCAAATTGAAGAGGAAGAAAAGAGGAATCAACAGTAAAAATATAAGAAATTAACATAAATGATTGAATGCTTACTTGAAGAGAAAGAGAGATGTAAAGAGCAAAGTGTAAGCTTGCTTGGTAAAGATGAAGTGTTGCATGGAAGCAACCAGAAATGGCTAGAAAAAGGGAAAAGAAACCGACCATATTAAGGGCAAAATAGAAAAATTTGTGTCAATTTGACCGTTGACTTCAAGTTGACCAAATTTTCTTTTTAAAAACTTTTCCTATTTCCTCAACTTTAAGTCCAAATTTAACATACTCACCTATCGCCAGTGACCGTGAAATTTTAACACAAATTAGTTAATTAGTTACCTTCATAATGACTATAATTTTATGCCCGTTGGGTACCTATAACCCTAGTTTTGATTCCTTAAAAGTTTTCTAGAAATTAAATCACAAAAACTCAAATTTATTCTACAATCAGTTGAAACGAAAATCCTGACTTTCTAAGGATTCCATAAATTCACATAATTCATTTCTATTATATCTGAACACTTCGTTTCTTAGGATTCATTGTTTTGAGAGACCCAAAACTTTCAAACTCACCTTTTTGGATTTTTTGAAAAGCCATTTTATTAATGAAATTAATTTTAGTAAATTCGGGATATTACAACTGGCCACCACCACCTACCACCTTTGACCACCAGTCATCATTACTTACCACTCTTGATAATCGCCTACCACCATCCATCACTGTTGACCACCATCTATCTTTGTTGATAGCAACCCAACCAAATAGTAAGAAAAGGAATCATAAATAGTGTGATTCTATTTCCTCATTAAATTAAACAAATTAAAAAATAACTATTGCCATTATCCTTAATCTTCCTTATTTGATTCTATTCCCTTTCAATTTTCACATGTTGAGTCAATTCCTCCTAAAAATATTTAATGGTGATAATAAAGATACACCCTCACTATTTTGTTGTTGGATAACCTCCTGTGTTAAGCCTCTTGAATTTTGGACTCCTATATATTGTGGTTTACACAGAAATGGTGAATAATTTTGTGGAATTAGTAAAATTAGATAGAAAGTGATTATAGCATAGAATTTGGCTACTGTGCTTTCCACCAATCAAACACTATAGCTAAACTTGTTAAATGGGCTAACCCAACCTTACAGGATTAATACAACAAACAAATATTGTACATCGACCTAATCTTAAGTTAGGCTACTTTTTCACCAGGGCAGATCCATGTTAAGTTGCTATAGTACTAGTCCCTATTCCATTATTATTATTATTATTATTATTATTATTATTATTATTATTATTATTATTATTATTATTATTATTATTATCCTCCTTATTCTCATCATCATCATCATTATCATCACCTACAAATTTGTATGATTATTTGTATTTTTTATTACAAATGTCTTACTCAAATAATTTCTCTTTTTTATTATTATTTGTAATTTTTATTTATTTATTAATATATTATTTATTTGTAATAATTAATTTATTTAATATTATGATAGTTTTAAGTTATATAATAATAATTTTCACACAGTTTTATTTATTGAGTTTTCTTTTAATTTTATTAAAATTAAATGCAATTATTTATTTTAATAAAATTTGTATAACATATGTTGACAATATTAAATATATAAAGTCATTAAACACTAAAAGTTATTTAATATTATTTTAATGTATACAATTTTAATATATTTATATATTCAAATTATAACTTTAATATATATATATATATATATATGTGCATTAGTTAATTAATTTTATGTTATTTATTATATATTACTATAATCTAATTAACAAACTAACTCATTAATCTGACAAATTAACACTTATTAATTTTAAGTCTTTGTTGGATTGAGTTATTTTAGACCGGGTCCAAACCACTACTATTCTAATTTTTTTGTACAAGTCTCAATTCTAAGTCAAGCAAAATTATATCAATCTCAAATAAACTTATTAAACCCAACACATTTTGAGACATTTAATTACGGCCCAACTTAGAATTAGACCACCTGTAAACTTTTCTTTCCAAGCGCAGGCCTCCCTTTAATTGCTGACTACGTGGGTCTTCTTATTTGAACATGGATGGCAAGTATAGTAATTGCTTCTCCATGTTCTCATTATGCCTGTATTATTAAAATTGTATAATTACTTTTGTTTAGTTAGATTTTTCAGTTACTAATTTTTTTTATGTAAATTAATTTCTAATTTTTATTTTTTTAATTAAATGTAAAATGCAATGCACAATTTATATTATTCTTATATGTCTTAAGCAGCAATGATACCTGATTTGTTTTAGTCATTTTATATGGACACAAGTCTATTTTTCTTTTAACTTTTACAAATTATATAACTCACTAAACATGTTGCAAAATTTGATTTAAATCCACTTACTTGCTTGTTTCATTCATTTACGTATTTGTTCACCTTATATTCTGAAAATTTTAAAAGAGTATATATTATGACACAAGCTGATGGATAAAAAAATTAAAATGTCTAAAAAATATAGAATTTTTATATATTATGCCTTTTTTGCTGCAATCTACTTTTTAGTGTATAATTGCATTATTTGATCCCATGACATCCTTTGCATAACGAGAGGTTGTAGACTTAGATATGATATTGTAGTGACAGAAAGTGCTGATTTAGATATGATATTGCAGTGACAGAAAGTGATGATTTGTATTTTTATAAGCTACTAGATTTGTACTCGTGCACACGGGAAAAGAATAATTAATTATCATACATATTATAATATAAATATTATATTTATGAATTTTTAAAACCTTTAAATATATTATAAAAGAATGAGAACAATTAATCGCCATTTTATGAAATAAAATTACTTATAAAAAATTATTGAGTAATATTGGGCAAATGATACTTAAAATAAATTCAATTATTTGGAAAGATAATTTATCTTGAAAATTTGAAACTTTCTTCTTCTATATAATTAGGTACAAATAAATTTGTTGACTCTTGTCCCTATTTCAAATGTTTTACTAATTTATTTTTATGATTACAAATATTTTGAATAAGTTTATTGTGATTAACTTCAGTCAAATTATCTAAGAAGAATTTAAAGATTTTTTTTTTTTTTTGTGATAGTAAGAGTGATAAGGCATTTAGCATACATGTGCAACGTTCTTGATTCGAACTCAGGATATTGAGAAAGCAAAAAATCCTAAGAAAGCATTAGTTGTCACTACACCACTAAAGGTGCTAGCAGAATTTGAAGATATTTTTTAAAAACTTAGTTATCTACAAAATAAAACTTGTTATTTCAAACAAAAAATTCCATTGAAAACTAAGATATTTGCATTGAAAATCAAGATTTCTAATTGAAAACAATCTTCAATTAAATCATCATAAAAAAGATTTCATCAGAAAAAAATTTCTAACATAATTTTGGGATGGATTTTTTAAAGAAGTTATATTTTTCTTTTATTTGTTGGAAATTCAATCGTCGAAAATTCATTAGAATTTTTGTCAGAATATATATATAATTAAAAAAATATTATAGTTTTTTAAAATTAATCTCAATTGATTAATTAACCTTGAAATTTCATCGGAAACTAATATTTTTATTTTTAATTCTAATTTCTAAACTTATTATTTAATTAACAATAAAAAGTTAAATATACAACGTATACAAATAGTTATAAATATATAAAATTAATCAAATAATCCATAAATTATGTTATTCAAATCGAATGATGTATAAAAATATTATTTAAATCAAATATATAAAAATATCATTGCATCCTAAGATCAAAAAGGAAGTCATTAGTCTCCTAATCTTAGGTAGTATCTCGCTACCACTATTGACTAGTGGGCCATCTAGTACTTCCGAATGTATGTGGCATCGTCATCCATCAACTGTCGATCTATGTGATGACGAATCACCTGTAATGGTGGTTATGGTGGCAGTTGATACATGTAATTGGGTGACTACTGGTAATTGCAATAGGAGACTGCTAGTAATCGTATGTAGAAGGTTGCTGGTAGCTATATGAATGAGGTGGAGAAGCCAATGGTCTTTGGCTCAGCAGTTGTTGTTGAGTCTATAGAAGCTACTGTCTAAGAGTAAATGACCTGCATCTGCTACTATATCTCGATAATGGTGCATATGAACTGCTACATTGCAACAGGTGAATTACTCTCGGAGTGAGATACAATGGCTAATGCATCTGTCCTATGTTGGCCTCAAACCCTAACTCATAGATTCATCATTTTTTTTATTCCACCCACGGTGTCCACCCATGGATCATGGTTAAATGGCTAGGCCACCTCACTAGCCATCTTCCCAGTCAAGTGCCTCCTTATGCCTGAGTCTGTGTCAAGTCCTCCTTTCTTTTGTTGAAATTCTCCTATAAATTAAAATAATTAGTTATTTAATATTATAAATATAATATTTTATTACTAAATACACAATACAATAATAACAAAAATGCAAGTTAAGAGAAGTTATTTACATAGGACTGTGTAGCTCTAAGCAAGACCCATTGGCCATCCTTCTGGATGTGGGTGTGACAAAACAAGCTATTCATGGGTGGCTCAACCCTAGGCTCAACTATCTGCATATCATGAAAATTTTCATGGACAATGAAGATTGCGGTATAAACATGACTACAACAATGTAAATGGCATAAATAACACTAAGTTTAAATAATGTTCATGTATAGTCGATGTTCTGTTATGGGGATGGATCCACCAATGTGCAAGGAGGAATATTGTCTAATTGCATCTGATGCCCTATTCCTTATATTCTACTCAAATTTAGACTTGAATTTAGGGTCTTCCTAACACTTGAGAAGCCCTTCCCACTTTTCATCCCCAATCTAGTTGGGTTGAGTAGGCCTCTTCTTGCCAACCTCATCCATGATATCCTTCATTTTAGTGGAACCCTTGTAGTTGAAGTTCTTCCATATGTATTTCTTGTAAGAAAGGTTTTACTTCTAATACTTATTCAATTAAATAGCAAGGAAAGCATCAAATAATTATAGAACAGTTAAAAAAAGTTAAATTATAAACAAAATATAGAAATTTTACCTTAAACTCCACATATAGCATTTTTTGGGTAGGCTCTGAAATACTTTTCCACGTAAGTCATACACCCTTATACTTCCTTATGATGATGTGGTGTATGGTGCCTATTATCTTATGGGCCATGCCCTAATCCTAACTTCTTCATTAATTTCCTTATTTCATAAAAATTAGAAGGAATAACATTATCATACGGGTGTGTCTCGATCATAAGTTGGATAATCTAACTAAAGAAATTTTGTAGTAAGTTGAAATCAAATTTTATGCTTAACATTCTTACTACCAATAATAATTCTGAATGGTTAGTGCAATCTATCTATAATGGCCGATGTATATCTTCTAACATATCATAAAAGTTTTAGGCATCCCTATTGTGTTCTAGGTCAGTTGCAATGTCTGGCCAACCAGTATTCAACACTATATTTTTATACATATTACTTGCATCATACAAATCTCATGTCACACCACTAGAAGACTCTCCCTTATTTATAGGTCTTTTCTCACTATGATCAGTTCATCATTAGTAGTTATATTTAAATCTAAATCTATACAAATTAACCATAACTTTACTAGGAGGTAAAAATTTCCTACATTTATGTTTAGAGCATAGATACATTATCCAACTATCACATAAATAAATTGACCTAAATTTTTGCAAATTCAATAAATTCTTCCACCCCATTCAGGGAATCGATCTTATATCCACCATGTCCTAGAAGAAGTAAGACATCCACATTGTAGAATTTCCATATTCTATTTTTCAAAGTTTATATTGAAATATGTTAAGTGTTCATACATGTTTTAATTTATATACATATTTTCTCTCATTTATTAAATATTCTTAAACATATGAAAATTATAGAAAAGTTTGTCAAGATTTCATTTTAACTCTGAAAAAAAATGATAGAGTTTTCATAATAGTAACTACATTCATATTTCCAACAATACAAAATTTCAATTTCAATAGTTCCATTTACAAAATGCAAAACAACAACAAAATTAATAGTTAATATCAACAAGTCAATTAATAATTTCAAAATTTAACAAAATTAAAATGTATATAATTTCTAATTTAAAAATAAGTACTAACTTAAAATATATATAATTTTGGAAATAATATTAACAAAACTATCAAGTATATCATCTAACTATTTAATCCTACTCAATCTGATTCAAAATATATATAATTCTTAAATCTAATTCAAAATATATAATTAGTCAATTATAATTCAAATATATAAAAAAATATAATTAAAAATTAAAAATTAACTCCGACAATAATTCTATGTCAGTAATTAATTAATTAATAATTAAAAATATGTACTAACATTAGTATCTAAGCAAGAAAATCGACAAATAAACTCAGAGACAAACTAAAGCTGGAAACTACATATATCAAAATAAGAAAAGCCAATTAAATCATGAAAAACGTAATAATTCAATAAAAATAATCGATAAAAATATAAAACAAAGTAGTAAAAATAATTTAATCAGTTTAGATTTGTGAAAAATACCTTCAAAAAGCAAGAATCAAGCTGGGAAGGCAAGATGGAGCTCCGGTATGAAGGAGGAAGGAAGAGAAGAGAGAAATGGAGAAAAGATCGCATAAACAGAAGGTTGTTAGAGTTTTTGAATTTTGCAAAGGATTTTTCCATCCAAAATTCAATTGAAATTTTGTTAGAAATCCATCAAAGGAGGAAACATAATTTTTAAAAATTTGATACCATTTTCCTAAATAATTTAATGTACGATGAATTTTTTATGGATTTTTTAAAAAAAATCGACGAATTTTTGTGATTAGCAACTAAGGACCTTTTTAAATTTGATTGTGCTTTTTGATGAATTTCTAATGAATGTTTCTATCAGAAAAACCCATTGAAAATAACAAACTTTGTTTTAGCATTTAGGCCTAGGAATTATGTTGTTAATGTTTAGGGTGTTTATTAAATTTAGCTCAAGTTTGAAAATATTTTAGTATTTTTTTGGCCTCAAAATCTTGGAAAAGCTCCTTAAAATATTTTTCCCATGTTAGTAATAGTTTTGATCAATTTCATCTTTGGGAAATATGGATTTTAGTTGAAAAGAATGTTTTAAAAAATAATTAAAAATGTTTTAATAAAAAATCTTTTCAAAACATTTTATTAAAAACCAAATTCTTGAGGAAGAATCTATTCAAGAATAGATTCCTCTCCAATTTTGGAAGAGAGAATTGATTTATCAACAAAAAATGGGAAAGGAATCCATTCCAAAATCGATTCTTGCACCTTAGTTCAAATAGGGGTACTCAAGAATTGATTCTTATGTCCTAAATTTTGTCCCAAGAGCCTTCAATTCTAAAGGAATCGATTCCAAGTTAAAAAATGTTATACACCAGAAATGTCCTCGCATGGACAAGTCATCGAGTCCCCGAGGACCCAAATGCCAGTCCTTGTATCTCAGCAAATAGCCTTCAAGAGCTCAGGCAAACAGCAACGAGCGCATCAGGCACCAAACCTTGTCCCGATTGCCTCGCTCGACCGTGGTATAAAAGACCACGCCTCAGCGACTGCGCTACTCTACGATAACAGGCTCGGACGACAGATCATCGACCGCTCCTTTCACGCTTGCCCCCTCGTTGCAGCAAGCCTAAAACGGCTTCCCCGAGAAGCTCTCGCTTGAGATAGCAAAGCATTTTGCCTGACACAATGGCAGCTACGAAGCCTACTTGTCGGCCTAAGAAGGCCTG
>JANHAO010000582.1:0-40691 GCA_026873985.1 Saraca asoca | reverse complement strand
TATGCAATACACGATGAATGCAATATAAGATGAATGTACAACCTTTATATCCAAATGCACAGAATGTATAGTCCAGGATGCGATAAAACTCAATCAAATTAGTCTAGAGCACCTATCCAGACTAACAAGTTTGAGTTAATTTTAAGAAGTATTTGTTTCAAGGATTTTGAAATATTTCTTTAAAATTATTTCTCCATGTTCTTAAATGATTTAACAAAGTTTTTCACTTAGAAAATATGCTTTTGAGGTGAAATAAATGTTTTGAAAATTATTTAGAAATAATTTTAATTAAATTTTTCAAAACAACAAATTAAAAAGGTAAATATCGGGCTCATGAGTCAACTTAAAGCCAATTAGACTTTGTCCAAGGGCCTTGCACTACAGGTAGTCGATTTGTAATTTCTAAACTAAGCACACGATTCAAATCACACATATTTAAATTAAGCACGTTAATCGACTTGTGAAGGCCAAATTTTTATCAAAGAGCTATGCAATCTTGTCGAGTCGACTTATAATTCAAAATTTGCCTATGCAATTCAACTTGGTTGGAATAAATTTTAAATTAACGATCCTTTACTACTTGCACAGTATAAATATCTTATTCTCTCATTTCTTCACTATGAGCCCTAATTTCCAAGAGGTAGATTCTACTATTTTTTCTATGCTTTGTCTATTTATTTTATGATAACTTCTTGAACTAGATTTAAGTGAATCCTTGCCTCCAAAATTTTAATTTGTAATCTAAACTTTTGAATTCTTCTTGTTTTTCTTCAATTCATCTCAAAAATTTTGGATTTTTTTAAGGCTAGCAAACCCTAGGTTAAAAAGAGTATGGTATCTTTTTTGTTCCATAACTTTGAGTGATGTATCTTAAAGGGATTTCAATTGTTGGGGCATACAATCATTGTAGAGGCTTTTTATTATGCTAGATTCAAACTTAAAAGGACAAATCATAATGGAATCGAGCTTTATTCAAATTTGAAGAGTGAATTTATACTTTGGAGCAGATCTTTAAAGGAAAATTATTATAAAAATTTATATTTGAATCTCTTTATCTTTATTCTTTTATTTTTCTGTAATTTATTATCTATATTTTATATTTTTTATATTCATTGTTGTTTAAATTGATGTTGAATATTTAAAATGTTAAGTTTTATATTGTTAGAACTGATTTGTGAAATTATTGATCATTTGTTTCTAAGTTATTAAAATTTTATGAAAATTGCAAAAAAAGATTGGAAAATGATTTAAAATATAATAAAATCTTAAAATCAATTTACCCATTTTGATAGAATCCTTGACTATAGTAACGAATGGAATAAATGGATGGCATAGAGTGAATGTCAATGGGCAAAGTGTTTAGCTTGTAGGTTTGGGTGTGTTCATATGGGTACACGTGGGACTACATGAGAATCGAAATATAATAAAATATGTGTATAATAGCCAAAGATAAAGTGGCATAAGTAAAACATAGTAAAATTATTCAATGAGAAGAAACTAGTTTTACACATAATTGCAAGGTATATCTCTTTTTAACAATATGGAAATCTCAGACTTGGCTTTCTTTCAAGGGCATGTCATTCCTTGCCCAAACAGAAATCTTGGAATTTGTAAGAATAAAGATACCAAGACCAAACCACAAGCAACTACGATGATAGACACAAATTTGGCTCTACAAATTCTAAATTTCAAATGATCTTTGCTACTAGCTAGGACTACTACGTCATGCCATGGCATCTTTTGCCCAAAATTCTGTGAGATCAGGAGCTTTCCTAATTGAATCCAGAAACACATCTCATATTCCCCAATTATACAAGAAACAACATTTGAGAAATTTGGTCACCAATTACCAACTCCCCAAACCCACATATTCTGCATTAGCATTAGGGGCGCAGAAGAATTATATCAAGCAGCTGATATGCAAAGAGGAAAAATGGAAAACAAGGTGCAGCGATGACGGATCATGCGGGATAGTGCCGCAGTTCCTGCCACCGCCATCTGTAGTGGATGCTGTCTTAGAATTTTACGACGCTTTGAATGCCAAAGACATACAAAAATTGGAGCGACTACTGTCGCCTGACTGTGTGTATCAAGACTTTGCCTTCTACGTTCCTTGCGAAGGCCGTGAGGTTTTTCTACAATTGCTCCTTTCTCTCCTTATAAAATCAATCAAGTTATTTGAATTGGTGCATTTACGTTACATAATGTTTGTTTTTTTAACATCAATCCTAAGAAGATTTGAAATCAATAAATTATTTAAATTTTTGTCATTAAATCACACATTATAACTTGCATTTTGTAATTTAATTATGCAAAGTTAATTTGAATTTGCAGAGCACCTTGAAATTTTTATGGGGCGTGATGGATGCGATGGGTCCAACCATCCAAATTCATGTGGAAGCAATCACAGAGGGCGACCATCTTACTGCAACTGTCTTTTGGCATTTGGGTAAATTCCATCCGTATATTTGGCACTGCGTTTTGGTTTTTTATTTTATTTTGTCATTTGTAATAATATTTTAATTATACCTGAAAATCGAAAATGTGATCTCTGTGATATAAACGATGTGAGATATATTTAGGTGGCTGACGCAAATAATTTCTAAGATCTTAATTGTTACGCATATAAACGATAGATTTGGATATAAAGTTATGAGAATAAAGTTCATTTAAAAAAAATAATAAAAAACAGAGAAAAGAAAGTTCACCTATAAATTCCGCATGTAGGGCATAAAGTACAAAGTTTGAGGAAGTAGGGTGCAAAATTAGGCCCCGAGCATGGTGAGGGAAAAAGAACAGACACATTGAGAGCTGTATTGGGTCCAAAGTGTTACGGCCCCATCTCCTTAGCAGTACGGAGGTCTTTGAGTTGGATAGGCTGTCAAGACTGGCCCATTTCTATTTCTCTAATTATTAAAAAGTTAAATTATTTTGCTAATGTTTGTAAATTTATTCAATTTTTAATTAGATCTATATAATTTAAAAAATTTTAACTGAATTTTTATATTTATTTTTAATTTCTAAAAAATAATTTTATAAATAGAAATTTTATGTAAATTCTACATCAATAATTAATAAACTATATCAAAAAAGTATTGTCTAAATATGTCAAATATTAATAAAATCTAACAAGAAAATAATATAAAATATCTGATTAAAAATAAAAAATAAGTATAAAAATTCAATTTAAAACTTTTAAATTATAATGATCTAATTAAAAGTTAAATGAAATAACGGAGAAATTAAAGCTTATTATAAAAAACAATAGCACATGAAAAAGAAAACTGGTTGAACCGAAAAAAATGCACATGACCATTTATACTTTGCAGAGTGGAAAAGGAAGAAGATACCCTTCACCAGTGGATGCAGATTCTTTACCTTTGAAGTAGTTCAAGGACTGCTATATATTAGGTGCTGATACCATTTGTGTATCCCGAACCGTCTAACCAATTTCCTGAGTATTTAGTAACCCGTTTTGATTATTTGTGTACAGGAAAATATTGGGTGTGGATGAACTTCCATTAAAGCCTGGTGAATTAGGACTCGTATGTTCCCTAATTAAAATTTCTTTATCCTCTTAGTTGCCAGTGTGCATTGTCTGATTGAATGGGGTTGGTTTTGGTGTAGAAACTGTTGAAGGCTGCTTCCACACTTTTTGACCGTTACCCACTAGCAACTGAAGGTAAATCATATTAATCTTGACTTGTTGCACATCAATGAATGATTACAGTATATGACTCTCTTTTATTTCATGTTTTGGTGCTTTGCAGCTTTGCTCAAGTCCTATAGAGCACATGGGGAATCCGACTCGCATTTCGACTGGTTTGGTCCCTTTGGACACTGAATATATCATCTCCATGTTAATCCTCATGCCGTCCTTCCCCCTTTTCTATTCGATGCTTTATATTAATTCTTTATTTTTACTTGTATACAACCATAAATGAAAATTAAAAACCATCTACACTTTCATTTTGTTACATTTATTATACCTCTTTGTAATGAATAAGTAGGTTATATTATGAAGCATGCACATGCAAATAGCAATCAGAAATAATTAATATCATGCATGTCTATTAATAAACAATAGAATTTATGAAATTATAAATCTGACGATTTATAAGAAGGAGTAAATTTGAAGTGTCTGCAGAGGAGTATGTAGCAAAATTGTATAGCAATCACCAAAATAAATATGCTTGTATGCTTTTTCTAATGTGTAGCTATCTATATATATGATGATGTATATATTGTACATTATTTATTGGCTTTATATACGTCTACATCAAAAGGCCAGTGAATAATATTTGGGGCAACATAGCAATGGTGTGTGAGAAAGGAAAGAGTGAGTTAGGTAGTTGAGGTGATCCCATCTGTAATTAAATTGGGCGAAAGTAGAGAGAAGGATGGAGGCAAGGAAGTGATTAGAAGATGGAGTTGTTAACCTTAAAACAAACATTCATTAGTTCTGAAGAATTCTTCAGTTTTGGATCCATGTCCATTGTCTAATGTTGCTATGCGTCACTTCCACGTGGTCTCATGGTTGGTTACTCTTACTCATACATCAAACAAATCAGCGTCTTAGTTGTCACTCTTCCCTAACTTGCGTACATCCATGGCATCTTCTCTTAAACATTTCTCATCTCATCAACCCCTTCCTCCGCTTATCATATGGATTCCAATCAGTTTGCTTAATTGCCTTCCTTCTGTAAATGATAGATATTTATTTTGGTAATAATTTTGAACCAACATTTCAAATTGCCATGCACAACTGTAATATTATAATATTATTGTTGCATTAAATTTTTAAATCAGAATTTTATCTCGCAGTAATCATATTTTTTTTTTCGTATTTTTATATATTTATTTAAGTGATTGCAATTTAGAATCATATTTTAAAATTTATTCTCTTTCATCTCCTTTTATTATTCAATTTTTTTTTATAATATTTAAGCTGGTAAAATTAACTTCCTAGTAGCAGGGGACATTCATCTACTATAATTCATAAATTTATATTGTAATAAGAAATTTAAACTAGTAGATTTTACTAATGGTACTCAATTAGCTCAATTATCCTTTTCATATGGAATCAAATCTAGGATCACTAATTAAACAGCATTGACCCACCATCTGAACAAAGTTTGTTGACTTAATTAAGATTACTTTAAATTCTTTTATAGACTATAGTCGGCAGATGATTTAACCCAAAAAGAAAAAAAGTATATTAATGTGATATGAGATCTGCTTATGTGTTCTCTCAACATTTCAAAGAAGAGATGGCCACCGAATTAGAACTTTATTAATGTCTGTATAACATTCTATATATATGTTTCTGCATCGATATATATGTAACCTTAATTCTTTGTCCTTTAAATTAAAAGGAACAAGAATATATAACTCATAAAAATGAAAAAAAAAAATATATTACTGGCAAATTAATTAGATCAAATCAAGGTCTTGAGAAGACCTCCAATGTAGAAAGATCGAAGGAACTCCAACTCCAACCATCACTTATTAGATTCATCGTAGAGTTAACTGGTAACTGACAATCCTCAATATTCGGCGGCATCGAGTACTCCAACTCCTGCAATTGCATCACTGGAGGAGGAGGTTGCCAGGGAACCAAAGACGACGCCGTAACATCGGACCAGCAAACATCTTGATCCTGTGTCGGCACCTGATCGTCCCCACCCAACAAACCCTGCAACTCAATCCCACACAATTCCTCCCCAACAAAATTCTCAATAATCTCTTCTCGAGGAATCTCCCCTACCACCATCCCAGAATCTGTGATCGGATCACTCTGTTTCTGATGAGACTCAAAAAGCACAGCGATGTCATTCTCAGTTCCAACGCTTTCAGGTGTCAAAGAACAGGACAGGTTAGAAGACGAAGAGAAATTAGGCTCATTGTTCAATTCTTGACCGGAACTCGAATTTTGGTTTAAGAATTTAGCAAACACGGCAGCCATGTCAATATCTGCTCCATTTGCTTCGTTGCTAATATTTTCTCTATTTTCAGAACCTGGATCTTCACTCGAGCCTCGGGTATAATTCACTTGTGGATGTCTGGGGGTCTTTCCACGGCGGTTCTTGCGACAACCACCGCCGACGGGGACGTTACGGAGGGAGCCGCCTTTGGTCCAGTAACGGCGACAGGCTTTGCAGAAGTATCTGGGCTGGGACAAGCTGTAGTTGTTGTAGTAGCAGAATTTGGTGTTGGAAGAAGCACAACGTGGACAATTAGGAGCCAGCTCGATGGTGGGTTTCCATGAAGATCTTGATGATCGGTCCATCGGAGCTGCTGGGAACTGCAACATATGAATGATGATGAGTGAATAGAAATGAGAGTTGGAGAGGAAATGAAGAGCATGTGTTTGCGTTTAGGTGCGAATGAGCGATCAGGGATATGTAATGAGTGTAAGTAAGAAGCGTTGCAAGGGAACGTGGGCGGTTGGGGAGCCGTTAAAACCAAGGAATCAAGAGGAAGATGAAGAGGCAATGAGTGTATGTGAGTTTGTGATGTCGATGCGTACTTCGTCTCATGTGTGTGTGTGAAGTGCTGGTTCATAGGCGGATTGGGCGTGTATTAGTGTCTCACGTGGTGTTTCTTCCTTGGGGTTACTTTATGAGGTTGATAAGTCAAAGCCTCTCCTTCCTTGTCATTATTTAATGCTCCAAAGCCATGTGGGTTCCTTGTGAAATGACCCTCCTAGACTCAATTTTTCGAGTAGCACTTTAGCACAAATGAATCACAAAAAGAGCAGCTGTGACTATTATTTTGGCATCAAGGACCATAATAAGGAAAAAAAAAAGAAGTGGAGATTAGAAATTTGATGCAAGTGATCTTGCTATATATGTCAAATTTGCTCTAATACTCCTCCTTCTTTAATTATTTAGAAATTACCCTACAAAGAACAATATATCATAGTAATTTTGTAAAATAGAAAATCCTCCATTTGTTTATAAGATGATCATGTAGTCTAGAGATTGAGGTGACAAATGAATACATAGTAAATCAAAGTTGTTAATTTTCAACATATATAATTAAAGAGGGGCAATGGTGTAATTTGAGTAGGCCAGGGAGGAGAAACGTCGGCAAGCAGGTATGAGAGCAAAGCAATGTGTAGTGAAATTGGTGGAGGGGATTATGGAATAATGAATAAGGAGAAAGCCAAGTTTAGTGGTTTGCATGCACATTATTGTATGCATCAATATTGGAAGGCTAACGTAGCGGGCTTGGAAGCATGAGCACGTGCTAAACACAAATACGTGGCATGTCTTCCCTCCTTTTAATTTTCTTAATACTGATAATCCCAAACTTTGACCATAGATTTCGTCGCAATTATATGCATTTTTTTATATTACTTAATCGCCTGGTCAACGCACCTAAACACAACTCACAAATCGCAGAGAGTAGTATAGTTGGGAGTAAGAGTCATATATTTTAAGAAATTTATGTAAATTTCACAAAGTGATGTGACTCATACGGTAAATGTACCATGAAGTTATTGTATTGAATCCACATTTGTTCCCTACACCAATAATTGAATACAGTTTTTATTTACTTCACCTTAAAATAGTGGCTATTCATATTCATATGTACTTAATTTTCTTTTACATATTACATTATTAATGTTGTATTGAGTCATAAAAATTTTTAAGGTATCTTTATTAGTTTAGTGAAGTCTATGGCTACCATTTGAATGGTTTAGGTTTCAACTCATGATATATATTGCATATATGTGTTAAATCACTCTTCTTCCACCACATAAATAAAAAACTTATATAAATTTGTTCATTTAACTTGTATTTTTCTCAACTATTATATCTTGCCATTTCATTATTATAAATTTTCTTACACAACAAAAATATTATAATTTCATCTCAAAACCTTTTTTACTTAGACAATATTCATGGCATTATTTTTAGATAAATAGAAGAAAGATAGAATAAAATGTATGGTGTGAACTCCCAATGCAAATTTTATAAAATCACATACATATGCAAATAAATTGTGTCTATTTCTTCTCATAATTTATCATAGAAAATGTAATTCTAAATATTTCTTCTTTTGTCTAGTGTTTATTTATCTAATCATTTAAGATAATTTACAAATTAACATTTATTGCATCTACCAATTTTTTTAGTCCAAATGATCATTAAGGAATCATTTGTTTAAGAAGAAAATATTTTTCTTAAAATCCGTGGAACTAAGATAGTGGATTAACAAAAAAATGAAAATAATTTTTTCTTTTAATTAAAAAATATTACTTTCTCAAATCACTTTACATTACATAATTTTAATATTTTAATTTTTACTTTCCTTCATTCTATTTACCTCTCTCTCATATCTTTCTCTCTGCCCTTTTTCTATTTTCCTTCATTCTCTTATCTTTCTCTCTCTATCACACTCTCTCTTCTCTCACTCATTTATTCCTCTCTTTCACTTTTCCTCCCTCCTAGTTATCTATTTTTCTTTCTCTCTCTTCTCTCCTTTGTTCCTCTCTATGCATACTCTCTCTTTTTCTTATCTTTTTTTTTCATTCTCTCATTCTATCCTTATAAATATTAATATTTAATAATTATATTAAACATATTATATTACGAAATTATATGGATAATTGAGCGAATTAATAAATGTGATTAATAATTTTAATAGAAGTCTGTTAAATATGAATTAAATGATTAAGATGAAGAAAAAAAGAAGGATTTAAATATTCTTATTTTAATATTATTTTTAATATAAAATATACTTAATTTTTTAATAACAAAATGATTATAATAACAAAAGAATATTATAATAACAAAATGATTATTACATAACTTGTCCCTAAAGATAAAACTTGTATATATAATAATTTTTAATAAAATAAAATAATTTATTTTATACATAAAAAATAGAAGAAAATATTTTCTTTTATGTTATCTAAACAACAAAAAAATATTAATTCATTTTTTAAAAATGTATTTTTTTCAAAAAATACTTTTTATAAAAATTTTGTCCGTCACAATATATATATATATATATTTATAATAATCTTTCATTGGAGAATTACTGGCTACATAATTTAGAATTAACTCCTTGTATCTAAGTATAAACATGCATAGCGTGTGCCACCGTAGAATGTAAGTTACAATTAGGTTATATATGCAGAAATTTAATTATTGTTGCACGAGGGAAGCTAGCTAATTGAAGGAACATAAGGGTATGGGGGCAGCATGGGTTGCAATCATGGCCGGGGATTCGATTTAAAGAGAACATTCGAACCACGTGGGAAGTTTAACGTTGCTTTCACGAAAGATGCAGTGGCTTCCACGTCTCAAACTCTGTCTCCCTCTTATAGCAGTTTTGGTTGCTACTCATAATTCTTTACATTTTTTACACATAAACAGAATTTATTTAAAATAAAATTTATGTATTATAAATAAAAGAATCCAATTTTACATAGAATGTTACAAGGAAATTGTTTAAACAAGTGCCGTGTAAAACTATCATGTCTATTTTTCGAAATTGCTTTCATTAGTTTAGGTGTGTAATCAATGATTATAGAATTTTTTTATAACAAAAATAACAAATTACTTAAGATACATATAACATGATAAGTTTAAATTCAAAAATGTTAAATGAAAAGATTATAAAATATCAAATATCATTATATTATTAATAATACATAAAAAAAAAGGATATTTCGAAAACGGCTTCATTTACATGACCCTCCTCCTATAGCACAAAATAATGCCTCAATTCAACCACGTGCATCAAGAAATGAAAGTGCATGCATTGGCACACAAGTACAATGTTTATGATATGGCGCATGGGGTTGCTGTGTTTCAAATAAGAATGCTGAGTTTTGCGGAAATATAAGACACATGGCCTTCGGAAGGACCAAGTGGTTGAGGACAGCCTTTGTCATGATTGTGGAAGGTAGTAACAATTATGTAGAGATCCGAACGATACGATCTCAGTAATTTTTGTATTTTGTGGAGTGCTTGACTTTGCTTATATCACACCTTGGACCCTCCTATTAATCAGTCATCGTCTAGGCTATATATATATATATATATATATATATATATATAATATTACTCAAACATGCAACCAAATGATTTAACTGGCTAATATTATCTTTTTTTATTTGCCAAATTAATAAGTTAGTGTTGGTTTGATATAAGATTAAAATTCTTAATAATTAATTATAGATTAATTAATTGATTATATTAATTTTTAATGATATTTGATTATATTTTTTAATTTTTTTAATAATTAATTATAAGTATTAAATTTGGTAAAAAAATGATTTTAAGTACTTTTATTTTAATTAAAATTATAAAAAAATATTTAAATTTTTATCTATAATATCTTTATTTTTTTAATTTTTTTGGTTATCATTATCTTTATCCTAACGTTGAGGACAAAACTTTTGTTGATTTATCTTTCTTTAACGTACTTTTTAATAATTTAATACTAATAAGATTATTCAAATAAAAATAAATTATATATAATTAATTATTAAATGGTGTTATTAAATATAAAATAATATTTTTTTAATAATGAATTTTCCTGTTCACGTACCAAACAAGCTGTAAGTATTGTCCTTGAGTTTTCCCAAACGGTTTTTATAGGTTGACAATTAATGGCAACTCTACATTTAGATCCAATTGTGTGTTTGTAAAAATATGAGTAACTATTTCTTGTAGAGTAAATTATCAAATTCATTCCTAAAATATCATGTTGACATGCATTAAATTAGACTTTAGAATTAATTTACATCAATATAATATTAAATTTAATAAAAATTACATATCATATTCAAAATATTATATTAAATTAGTCCTAATCTAGTATAGTTCTTTTGAAGTTGATATTAATGTAATTAGAACTTTCAAGACTTAATCTTTTGAAAATGAATTTAGCAGCACTGGAATAGTTAGATCATCTATTATTTGTCTTCATTTTTCTTAAATTTTGTTTCTTTGCATATGGACATTTTTAGCTATAGTTTTAAGCGTCTGCATTCGATGGATGATTCCAACTTCAAGACACTAAACTTAATATGTTAATACAAATTTTAGCAGATGAATAAGGTTATTATTATTATTATTATTTAATTTGGTTTTTGCTAACAGATGAATTGGTTTGGCTTGCGTCGAAAATATGTACAGTATATTTTAAATAAATTAGAAAGCTTGTATCAATTTGAAGAGTTTTTCATGATTCAAGAAGTAAAATGTGCTTAAGAGAAACACTATTAATATAGGAATTTAATATTTTTAAAGTACAAGATATGTTTCGAAGAATAAAGTGATTCATTATAATTATTGATGAGAAAATTAATAAAGTGAATGGTAATAAATTTAAAAATTATTTTTTAATTACTTATTATTCATCAAATTTTGAATTGATAATTTTATTATAAATAACTATAACGTAGCACTTTTTTTCTTTACACTTTAGAAAAATTTACCTTTACCTGAATATATAAACCATTAATTAATTCGACACCTTTAAGACAATAACCAAAATACTTGAAAATATTGAATTTCTGAATACAATCTAAATATCGGAAATAAGACACAAGCAATGTGCTTACCAAATCAGATGCAGATACATGTATCTCATACATAAATATTATTATGAAAAGAATCTAGTATGGTAAGTAGTAACCAATTGCTAACAAAACTGTAGGCTTGACCACAGAATTTTTGAACTCCACACAAAAAATAAAACTGTTATTATCCCAAAGAATACTAAATATAATATTATACAGCAAAATATCTAAGATTGCTCTGAATCTTGAAAAGGAATATTCGCATCTTTCTTTCCAAACACGTGGGGAGGGTAATGCAAATTGAACCCAATCGCCCTCAGACTAATTAAAGCACTTCATGACGTATCGCCATGCACAATAATAAGCGCCAAGTTGGACTATTTATATCAAATTGAGATAAGACTAACAAATATTTTGGCTTAAACACGAAAACGAAATTCAAGTTTAAAAGTATTGAACTGACTTTAACCAACCAATTTGAGCTAAACCTGAAAGAGAACGACTGAGGTAGATCGTATCTGCGCAGCAAAAGGATTACCGAGTAAATGGGTTTGCCAATCTGACTGAAACTTTGAGATTGACCGCCGCATCTATGAAACATGAAAAATTAATGCCATAACAGTGATCAATATATATACATATATATATACATATATATATATATATATATATGCCTGAAAATACTGAAACGAAAAATTGTAACTGTGGCGGTGCAAGAGAGATGCACAAAACCATTCCAAAGAACAATGGCGGTCTAAATTATTGAAAATGTGAATTGATGCACGTGTTTTCGATAAAATTACATAATTGGACATAGTATATTAATAAAAATAATTTTATGGTGCATAGTAATTACATTTTTTAGTGTAATTAGTTAGGTCGACTTTCATAGATTTGAAAGCTTTGAGTTTGAAAAGTGGAGATGAAATTTTGATTTTCACAAATTTTTTAATAAGTAACATGAACCGGAATTTGAACTAAAAGTTAAAATCTGGAAAAAACTCGATTCAATCAAATGTGAATTACAAGAGTGTGTAATGTGCAAAAATTACAAATAATTAAGTGCTTCAATCTAATTTACTAAGATTAACAACAGGGTGCTGGAAAAGGTAGTGGATTGCTATAGTATACGGGTAGTGTGAATTTCAGTTTTGAAAATGGCAAAGTAAAGCCATTATCTAATTAGTACAATCCTATCTACAAAATTTGAAACAGTTATTTCAGAAAACTGCTTCACATAACGATTACTCTAAATTGCAAACATGTATCTAATACAAGATTTAAGATTAAAAAATGTATGAAATTAAATAAATAAAATATTAAAAAAATTAACTTTCATAAGAAATCGCTTGAGAACTATCCATTATCTCTCTTCACACGCTTGTGGTCCCAATCACGTCGCAACCTTTTAACTTGCTAACTCTGAACAAGCACATATCAAATGCGGACTTAAAACTATCCTGTGTTGCTTCAACTGTCTAGACTTAGTCAAATTTTGTGAGTTTGGCAGTAATAAAGGCCTCTAGTTTGAGTCACTTGATACATTCTCAACGCATGGATCAAGTTAAAAAGAAAATGAGTCGAAGACATGATGTCCAAAATTTATCGAAAGTTTCCTAGTTACTAGTCGAGATGAATTGGATTGGTTATGTGGAACTTGATATAGCCAAAAAAAAAGAAAAAAAAAAAGAGCATCCTTTGGCTGCTTATTCTAGTTACTTGACATGTGGCTCTTCACAACTGACCACTTTGGCATATAGGTATAGGGCAATGATGATGGTCACACTTGTAGACCACAATTACTAAAAATTTGTGTCTTTCCCATGCACAATAAATGAAAATAATCCACCTCATTTCTTTCTCCTTTAAATACCTTTTCCATTCAAAATGTTTTTACCTCACTCCATTTTCCTCATCTTCTTCCTCTTCTCTGCTCTTCAAATACATTTTGGGCATTCTTGAGCTGTTTTGTAACTTTTCCAAGTTTTCGTCCAAGCTATCTTCCATGAAACAATGGCTTCTACAACTAGTTTTTCTTCGAAAGTCTCTAGAGTGTTAAAGGATTTTGACCCTGGTTTTGAGAATCTTTCAATCATGCAATTCAAGGTACTCATCTAATTTTTAGAATTTGCAATTGATGAATACGGACCACTATGTTTTTATTTAGGAACTCTATCTTCTAAAAAATTTGTAAAAAAATCTTTTTTCTTTTAAAAATCCTTATTTATCTCAAAATCAATCCCTATTTAGACGATGGGTTTTAAAAGATGTTAGAGTTTTTTACAATTTTCCTGATGCTTCATATTTATCTTGATTAGATTGTGTTCAAGCAAGAAAAGGTGAACTCTGCAAACAAATTGATATTTTTAACATATTTCAAGATTTTTAATAAAATGTATCCCTTCTCAATTTGGAAGTGTTATGTCTTTTTGGTCACCTTTGACCAATAACATGCAAGTACCTTATGATGTGATTCCTCTTTTTATTTTTGATGTTTTGGCTTTAACTAGTTTGAAGCCGGATGGTGAAGTTAGTTTGCCACTTCTTGCTCCATCAAATAGTGATTTTGAAAAACTAGTTCACAACACCTTGAAAAATTCCACATATTTGACTTTTATAAAAACTTTTCAAGGAGCGCTTGATTTGCCAATTTCCGATAGCACACATGTCACTTTCTTATTATATTGGCTTTGTAAGCATTTTTATCATGTTTTACCTTTGAAGGTAGCTTCTTATTTCCTTTTTTTAAGCCACACTTTTTCATAAAGGTTGAAGCTTACTTTTGGATCCTTTAATTTTGGCCAATCTTTTTGAAAACATTAATTTGGCAATTCAACATCTCAAAAACAATGCCTCAATTTCCAATCTCAAGGGTCCATTTTGGATTTTTCAACTTCGATTGAATACGACTTTATGGGAAGAATTTTCTTTTGCAAAAAGACTTGACAAATAAATAAAAAATCTATCATATGGATTTCGATTATTACATGCTTCAATTCATGAGAATCTTAAGTCGAAATATTCTAGGGAACTTTTTGATCATTTTTTCTCTTCCTTTTATTCTTTTACCAATGAGCGTTCTTCACAACATTTGTCCTTGTTCTATTCTCGATCACATAGGCCATCTTAGTTCACTTTAGATCTCGATCCATCTGGTACACATAACGTCGAAATATGGTCTAAATTCTTTTGTCCTTATTTTCTTTTTACGGGTCTCCTTCGAGAACAAACTTTAAAGATTGAACTTCATTTCTAGAATACTCTCACCTGATAGTTTAGCCTTATTCAATAATGTCCATTAGTTATTTTGGGCAAGAAGTTGCAAGGACAAACTTTAAAGTCAAATGAATGTTCTCAAGTCAAGAGCATAAATACTAAAATGCACACCAATTTCAAGCTGTATAACTTTCTTACCTTGTCTTGCATATATGAATATGTTTTTAGAGTGGTGGTTGTTTCATATTCATCTATATTTTAACATGAATATTGCTGACAAACTTAACCAATGTGTCATTATGCAAATAGCATAAACATCATCAAAGATTGCATGCATCTATTATGCTAAGATTGTTCCTTTTGAAACATACTATAAGGTTGACTATGATTATACTAGTATAAAATGCATTATTCGTGAAGCCAATGAATTTCTTATGAAGAAAAAAGAGGCACATGATGCTTATTATAGTCAAAAATGGTGAAATGCTTATTGGAAAACCCCCCAAATTAGGTTGAACATTGAAACTGTACCTTTTAAGATATACCTTTACCCAATGCACCTTTTAACATGGCAAAAATAGTTTGGCTCGACCCAAAGCTCAACCTTGATGTCACACTTGTTTATTAATATCCTCATCCTTTCGATGTCAGGTTTTTGGCAATGGCCAAAATTGTGAACCCTTGAGGTAAATTTTGTAGTGTTGAAACTTGTTTAGACTTTTATCATACTAACCTTTCTTTATATTTTTAGTTTAGCTATGGCAATGCCTATCAAAATCCTAGACATTGCAAGAGAGAAAGATTTGGCTAAGAAAATGAATGAAGAAGTTGAAAAGAAACATGATAGGGCTAACAAAATTTTTCTAGATGAAGATGAAGAACCAATAGCCTCAAGGAAGAGGAAGTATCAATGAAAAACTCAATTGGCTTCTGCAACCAACTAGATGGTTGAAGAACCACTAAAGAAAAAAGAAGATTGCTAAGCTAAAGATGAATCCAACTTCTTAGAATACTACAACTTCTAATTCTACTCCAACACAATTTAATAAAGCTCCTAGTCTGCCTTTTTCTTTAACTACTCCAAAAAATGCTATGCTATCACAGGTTTGTTTCTAAAATTTGACTCTTGCTCATTTATTGGAGCCTTTCATAGTTTCTAATATTTTAAATAAATTTTCAAGTTTTGCTAATTCTTGATTAAAATATCAAGACATCAAGACCTACTAACTTGACTAATGTAATAATTGAGCAAATGTTAACCAAAATACGTTAAAGAGCTTCTAGTTTTGCTCTAATATCAACTAGTAGCATTCAAGCAAATTTTATTCTAGCTTTTACCCATGTCAATGAACCTCAAGCATTGACTATTCTTAGCTTCATTCCTTCACATTCTATTAATATTGAAGTTTCCTATACTTAAACAACTTCAATCATCCATGTTACTATTAAACCAGAAAAACAAAAAGAAAAGCTTAAAAGTGACTAATTGTTCAAGGAATAAGATAACATGATTGTTACTCTAGCCTTTATGATTTTGATTGAAGAAAAAGATATTTTAACTTCAATTTCGATTGAAACAAAATTAGATACATTTGCAGCACCTGTTTCTAACCCATCCAAAGAGAGAAAAGCTAAAATTGCAAATGCAATCAAGATTTTGAATGTTTTTCTTGATAATGAACTATCTATACTTCTTTAGGATGTTGAAAAGAAAGATTCTCTTGACACTTCCTTAAAGAATTTACAAGATGCCAATGAGATCAAAATTGTAGTCGATTTTAAATCATTTATGCTATACTTAAATAAACAATTACCCTCTATGCTCAAGAGTATAAACAATTTTGCATCCATTGAGTCAGCATATCATTCCCTGGTTGAAAAAAAAGAAGAGTTGATTAAGTTTTCCAAGTCTGCTATAGCAAGACAACAACAATTGGTCAAGCAATGCAACATAGCTTTAAAATATGTTGTAGCAAATTTGATTAGCCTTACATTAGTTGAATCTAAAATTTTTAAGCTAGAAAATAAGTTTGACAACTCAAAGAAACTAGACTCATTCTTGAAGTTGTTGTTCAATCAGCCAATGCAAAAAAGAGTATAGTTTAGTTAGGAGGCTAAAAATGTTTTGAACGAATACAAGACAACTACTAGGCAATTGACAAAGACAGATGCTAAATACAAGACTACTCTAATGAGCAAGACTTCAACTCAAGGAAAATGAAAGGAATTGCAAAGCACATTTGTCACAAACTTTAAAAAAGTTGCAGATTCTTTTTATAAATAACACTTTGATAATTATTTAAGGGTTTTTATCTGTATTTCATGAATCATTAGATTATACTCCTTTAAATATTTTCCATTTATTATTTTGACTTCCATGTCTTCTATATGCTTTATTTTATAGCTATTTCCATTGAATGTATATGTTACTTCAAAAAGCACTTCCCAATGTGGGGTCCATTTACTAAATTCTAATAGTTTTTGTTTTAGTAGTATAACCTTCTAGACTAATTGGCCAATATGAAAACTTTTCTTTTTCAAACATTTATTATAAGAATTAGTCAATTTCTCTTTATTTTGAATCAAATTATCCAAGGCACACCATCAAACTTCATCTAAATCTTTCAACTCACTACAAATCAATCATTGATAATCAACTTCAGATAACTCATTTGGTTTTTGGATTCGTAATAATTGGATAGTTACTTTGACAAAAATAACAGCATTATAACCAAAAATCAATTTATATGGCATTACTCCAATTGATTCTTTTGGAGTACTTCTTATGGCCCGTATGACATTGTCAAGCATTTTATGCTAATTTCTTAGGTATTGTCCAATATACTTCTTTATCAAATTAATGATCACTATATTGGTTGTTTTAACTCCTTTATATGCTTAAGCATAATATGGTGCCAAAGTTAGCATTTTTATTCCTCTCATTTTGGCATAATCTTTAATCTTTTGACTAGTGAAAATAGTGTTAGTCGAATATAGGTGCCCTAAAGTCAATTTGATTGGGCTTTATTGCATCTATGACTAAGCGGTCTGTGAATTTGGATAATAAATGTTGAATATTTATCTTATATTGCATATTATATTCATATTTATGACTCATGCATAATTAAGATGAAGCCCATGGTGAGAAGTCTATTTAATCAATCCTATAAAGGGTTATAGAATTGTGAGAGTGATTTTAAATGGATAACTTCTATACCAAAATGACACTAATCAAGATCTGATAAGGGGCCTACTGGGTTACACGCATAACGGGGAATGTTATGGCCAAGGTTTGGATGAGTTTAATATCTAAGGGACTAAAAAATAATTTAGTGAAATTACGTTGAGGTCAAAAGGTGGTTTGGTGAAACTTTTGGGGCCAATTTGTAAAAAGAAAAAAAGCTTTAAGTGAGCCCCAAAATGAAGTTATTTTGGCCACCCTTGGGGCAGCCAAAATAATTTCGTTTGGCATCTTCTTCTTGTTCCTTAATTGGTTGAATTGTTCGGCCATTCAAAGGTGAGGAGAAAAAGAGAATCCGTGAGTGGTGGAGGTGTCGAAGAGGAAAAGGGTTCTCCTTGTTCGGCCAAACCAGACCAACTAGAAAAGGAAAGAGATCTAAAAGGGTTTTGGTGTTTTATTCTTCTACTTCTTCTTCTTTTTGAAGCTGAAATGGTTTCAGCCACTTTTGGAGATGAGATCTCCATGATTTCGGCCATGGAAGCCGAACCAAGGGAGAAGAAGAGCGAGCTGGAATTGTTTCAGGTTTTAGCTCTTATTTTGGTCCTCCAACTTTCCATACTTACTAGCACAAGGAAAGGAGTTGAAGAGGCCATGGAGGATATTCTTCGGCATGGATTTTTCGGTAGAGGCAATACATATGGGTTGCTATGGTGACCACAAGTTTCCGCTGCAAAAGGAGCTCAACTAAAGGTTAGTTTTGCTTTCTTTCTTTTTAGATTTGATCGAGATTTGTTGTGCAACCTCAACCAATGGGATCTTGGGTGGTTATGCTTCGGCCAAGGTAGATTTCCCATGAAAAAATTTCAAAATTTTCGGCCCTCTTGGTTGAAGCAAACCCGTTAAATAGTTCCACAGTATATAGTTATTGTTTCTTGTAAACCAGAATGACAAATAATGTGATGCTCAATGAAGTCTATTATGTCCAACCTTTTTACATCTTTAAATACAATAGCTTCAATCCATTTAATAAAATAACCAATGACCACTAGTATAAAATGATGCCTTTGAGTATAAGAGGGACATATATATTATCTATCAAATCCATTGCACATCCTCCAAATAGCCAGGCTTTATTATATATTTTAATTCAACTGCTGGTATCCTCTGGATTGATCCATGGTTTTGACAATCTTCACAACCTTTAGCATAGTTGATACAATCTCTAATCATTTTCGACCAATAAAAATCTTATCAAATTAGTACCTATCTTACTTTGGTTCTAGCTTGATAATCACCACATATTCCTTTGTAAACTTTAGCCAAGGCAAAAATTGCTCTTTTTCTCCTAAAAACTTCAACAAGTGACCTTCAAATCGTTTCTATACAAGAATCTATTGACTAAGACAAACTTTAAAGCTTTTACATGGATATGTTGGCTGACTGGGATTAAAGAATCTAACAAGTAATTTATTATAGAAGATCTCCAATCTATGAAAATAAAACTAGATTCATTGCACATTATTTCATTTGTATCAATTGTTTCAAGCCATGCATGATGTTAGATTATTTTTGCAAATTTCTTTTAATTATTTTTATACCCAGACGCAATTTGAGCCAATTTGTTAGTTTTTGCATTCTCTATTTGAGGTACATGCTCAATTACTACATCATCAAAATTTTGAAGAACTTCAACTAAGATCGCCAAATATTTCACCATTCTTATGTTCACACACTAATATTGTAATGTCTCTTTAGGGTTAATCTGACTGATTTACATACAAGTTTGAAAAGGTAATTAGTTGACAATGGGCATGGTCCCCAAAGGTGGACTGGCCGATTGATCGATTGGTGTCAAGTTAGGCAAAATCTGATGCATAAAAGCCAAGGTTTTAGAACCCTAGTGTAGTTAAGCATCGACTAGAGCTAAAACCCTGTCGGAAAAGAGTCCCAGTGTAGTCTCTAATCTGAAAACCCAAATATGAGGTAAAATAACTGAATCAAATACATTTTTTATTCTCTTTTATTGTCTTTGTATTTTCTTATAAAAGTAATTGGTTAAATTGTCCAGATTAGGATGTTCAACATTAAGTACTTAGGCCTAGAATCGAATGCTATATTTGTACTAGAGATAAATTTTTGCATTGAAACTCTTAGGAATTTCACATCATTAGGTGATTAAAATTCTACTTTTCTGACTCATTTTTTATATAAAGTATTATTTTTGAAAATTACTCCTAAATGTCTTTCTATGTTAGGGATTGGGAATATGGTTAAAGAATTTAATTTGTTAAATTTAGGCCTAAAGAAATGTAGAAATATTGATGATTAGTTATTAGACCTATAGAGGTCAAGAATATGGATTGGACTAGGAATAGACTTGGAATATAAGTCTTATGAATTTAGGTATAGGCTAGAGTGTACTTTGGGATTGTAGATATAGGATGAATTTTAAGAATTGTTTTCCTATGTGATTATGTGATTGCTTGATTAAACGAATATATGATTTGGAACATGGTATGAGAAATTAGTAGCGGATACAAGCTGTTGATTAATTTAAGAATCCCATCTTTGCATATGCATATAAGCATGGATGTTCAAGATTTATGAATTTTCACGAAACGTCATCAAAAGGTAGTTTTCCATATTCAAGTTTAAGTTTTTCAAGTTCTTCCAATCTATTTATTAAAAAATTATTTATAACTATTTTATGGAAATTATTTTACATTACTAATTCTTTTTTTGAAAAATTATAAAATTATTGTTTTAATTAAAATTTTATCTATTTGCATTATTTTATTATTTTATCTACTTAAATATTTTCTTATGTAGAAATTCTAAAATTTCATTTTATACCCTTATTAATGCAAGTTTTTTTTTTCAATTTAGTCCTTATTTGATTTTCATTCTTGATTTAGTCCTTGACAGATTCAATTTCCTTTAATCAAGTCTTTTTGTCCATCTACTTCACATCTTATTATGATTTAGAAGTCCAAAATCTTATATAATGTCATCCAATGTTTGTGTGGATACTAAATATAACCTATGTAAGAAAATTAAGCATTGATATAGATTAAAACATGTAATAAATGATAAAAAAAGAAGAAATTAAAGTGATTATTTTATGTCTTTACTTTTGAATTAAAGTTACAAAGTATGTTTATAATATGGAGGGCACTATGTAAGCATTGGAGGGCACCAAATCAAATTTTAGACTTTCATATCATCAATTTCATTAACAAAGTTAAAGACAAGTAGATAAAGAGACCAAATTAAATTTGTGAAGGATTAAATCAAGCATAAACGTTAAATAAGGATCAAATTGAAAAAATTTACATATGTATGGGACTAAAATAGTGTTTTAGTTAATTACAATTAAATTTCAAAAGATAGAATGTTTCTTTTAAAAAATTGCGTAATTACAAATAGTATCATTCCATAAGCATATAGAGTGCATTAGAAAAGATATGATAAGTCAGTAATTCATAAATGTTAAGTTATCTAATAGATAAAGGTGCTAATATTTGAGATTGTTAGCATTGCTACATATATATATATATATATATATATGGAGATTGTTAGCCTTACTAGGATGATTGTTAACCTAACTAGTGTGATTGCTTTGCTATCTTAATTTCTCTGATTTTGATATTGAAAATAATTTTATATCTAACAATATATTTTAGTATTTGTTATTTGTTCTTGTAGGATCAAAGTGTATAAGATTCAAAAGATCTACAATTAGATTTAGCAATTATTTTATATTTACTAGAATCTTTTGTAAGTCAATTTAAATTAAATTTGATTCAAGTAAATTTCTTATAACTGATACATTTAGGTAGAAATAAATCACTTAAAGTGAGCTAAAATCAAATATTTTTCAAACAATATTTTCAAATGATCTTTCATAATTGCAAGTTTTATAAAAAAATTATTTTACACTATATGAATCGATTCATAGTGAAATCTTGTGAAACTATACTCGAATTGATTTAACAATTTATTCATGAAGAAAAGTTTTGAAAAATATTTTTTATTACAGGTTAGGAATTTTTCTTGAATCGATTAGGTAATCAATTCAATACCTGATAGTATAATACTATGATTCGATTCATGCATCGATTTGTTCAAGAACTTTTTTATGATATTCATAAACGAATCAATTCACAAATTAATTCATTAGTTGGTAACCGCTTCGAATCGATTCACAGACTGAAAGTTAGTTATTTTTGAAAATCAGTTACAACAACTATAAATACCCCTAACTTTATTTCAAACTTAACCAGTTTTATTAGTTTTCATATTCTTCAAGTGCAAAAAACACAGAGTTAATAGAACTGAACCAGATTTATCATCTATCTCATCAGATTTTACAATTCAAAGGATCCTAAATCAAATTTAAGGAGAATTCACCCAAGATATTTGAGATGTTCATCTCAAATCTTGATATTGTATTTCTTACCTAAATTCTTGTTTTCTATTTTAGATTTCTAGGTTGATAGGAATTAGAGATACAAAGGAAGAGGTTGATCTTTCCTTTGCATCTTCTTTAGTTGTGATGTTGATTACAATTAGTTGAAGATTGTAAAGAATTCTTAGAATATCTCTAGGTTATGAGGTTGATCATAGTCTATACAGATAAAAGAATTGTTGTATCTAGGTTAGTAAGAGCCCAGCTAAATCTTGTGTAATAGGTTAGCAAAAGCCTAGCTAAATCTTGTGTAATATGTTAGCAAAAGCCTAGCTAAATCTTGTGTAATAGGTATGCAAGAGCCCAGTTAAAATCTTGTGGTATAAATTGGCTATTCAAGAGCCCAGTTAAGTTTTATTGTTGTTAATAAATGTGGTTATCTAGTTGAGGATTGATCCAATGGATGTAAACTTAAATTGTGGTTTCAATTTAAGTTGAACCACTTTAAAAATTAGTGTTCTTGTTTATTCTTTACTACATTTTATTCTTTTACATTTTGCATTGTGCTATTCTATTGCAATATTGGTTCACTGCAATTCTGATATCTCTGCTATTCAGTTTTAAATTACAATTCTATCTAATTGAATATTCTGTTTTAATTGCTTAATTGATTTTGATATTCAATATTAAATCTAATTAGTAATTCTAATTAAGTTCTTTATTATCCAACAAGCTTTCAAAGAAAAATTTCTTTAAAGACTTCTGCTTTACAAATAAAAAAGAATCCAATCTATTTAAAAAAGTATATATTTTTACATTTGTAAAAAAGGGCAAGATCTATATTTTTTAGGACTAATAGTTGGTATCAGAGCTTTTGGCTCTTGATACCCTATTATTTTTAAAGAGATTATGGATTCTAGTTTCACATTATTGCCTAAATGTCCGTTTTTGCATAAACCCCTAGTTTTAATGGACATCACTATATCTACTTGAAGTAGAAAATTAGAGAATTTATTGAAGCTACTAATAATTGATTTGTGGGAAATTGTAGAGGATGGATATGATCCACCATAAACACTGATTGATGGGATTCTAGAACCCAAACCTAAGTCGCTATAGACTGAGGAAGAGAGGAAGAGACACCTCTTAGCCTCTAAAGTCAAATGGATAATCTCTAACTTCCTTTCCCCTAATGAATATGAGAAGATTTCTAATTGTATCACTACTAAACAGATTTGGGACACTTTAGAAGTAACACATGTAGGAACTACATAGGTTAAGGCATCTAAAGTGCATATTTTAGTCTCATAGTATGAAATATTCAAGATGAAAGAAAGCGAATCAATTAGAGACCTTATCCAAAGATTCATTACTATTACTAATCATTTGATGTTACTTAGCAGAAAATTTGAAAACACAGACTTAGTGCACAAAATTCTAAGATCTTTTATTGAAGAATGGCAACCAAAGGTGATAACCATTAAGGAATCACTTAAGATTGGAATGTTAACCATTCAAGAGATTTATGGAAGTTTAGAAGAGCATGAACTAGAACCAAAGTGATATAAAAAGAATGGTAATGATAAAAAGAAGAAAACTTTAGCACTGAAGGCTACAAAGATAGTTGAATCTGATGATGAAGAATCAGAAAGTGATGCAAAAATAGATGATAAAAAAGATATGGCCTTGCTGAGAAAAAAGCTGCAAAGAATTTTCAAAGAAAAGAGGAAAGTAGCTCTTCAAAGAAGAAATTAGAATAAGACTGATCAAGGAAACCCTGTTAGCACTACTCTTACATGTTTTGAACGTAAAAAACTTAGACATATTAAACCAGATTACCCAGTCTACTTGAAATGATAGCTTGAAAACAAAAGAAGAAAAAGAACTTTCCTTGAAGAAAGTTGATCTAGCTTTTTGGGAAGATGAAAATGATTCTGGAGAAGATGAAGAGAAAGAAGAAGAAGCACTTCTTTGTCTTATGGCAAAACTGGATGATGACAATCAGGTATTTGGTAATGATTCCTTCTTTTACTAAAGATATGAACTTAATTCTAGTGATGATGACAATTTTAGTGATTATGATATTAGTGATGAAGAAATTAATCATATGTGCATTAAACTATATGATTCTTTGCTGAAAGCTAAAAATGAATTGAAGCATGCTAAGTGTGAGTATGATAACCTGCTTAAGAAAATCAAGCAATTAGAAAAAGAGAATAATGATCTAAATATCTTAGCAGAAAAATTGTTAAGTGAGAGCAAGATATGTGATAAATATGAAGCTTATAGGTTAGAAATAGGTAGTTTGTCAAAAACCTTACAAGGCTTTGCAAATAGAAAAATGAGACTCAACACCATTTTGAATGATAAAAAAGAATTTCAAAATAAGAAAGGCTTAGGATATAAGCAACAAAAGAAAAAGAGATAAAAAAGAAACTATACTTACGTTACTTGCTTTTACTATAATCATAAAGGACATCATATCAAACACTGTCCATATAGAAATGGAACCTATGTGCTAAAACCTAATGAAAAGTTAGTTTGGTTAGTAAGACATCTAATTCCAGAACAAACTTTACTATGTTAACTAACAAAATTGGACCTAAGACCAACTAAGTACCAGCAAAGCAAGTGTAAATTCTATTTTACAGGCCTGTGTGGGAGAAAAAGAAGTAACTCATGATGATTGGACAATAGTTGCATTCACCACAAGACTAAGATTGTTAATCCCCTAATTCAATGAATCTGGATAACTTTCTTATCTTTTGTGCTTATTTGTATTGTACATTGCAATTACTAACTTAGGCATCGATGATTTCCCTAAGTTTACTTTGTAGGTACATGGTGTGAAAATTAAGTTTTCAATGGTATTAAACTATTCATTAGTTGTTTAAGAGATTATGAAAACACTTATGAAACAAAACTATATAAAAATTGAGTTCAGGACTTCCTAAATTGATTTAGTAATTGCTTCAAATTTTTTCAAGATTTTTTTAAGTTTCTAAATCTATTCAAGAATCAATTTACATCTCAAAAATATGCATTATGAATCGGTTCCTAAATTGATTTATAAAAATTTTCAAACTTTTAGGAAGACTTCAAAATTTCTAAAAATTTTATTAAACCTGGATGAATCAATTCTAGAATCAATTCGCATTAGAACTTAATAAACAACTCATACCTGAATTGATTCATACTTAAATATTTGCTCTTTTAATTAATTCACGAATCGGTTCAAAGAGCGATTCTACATATAACTAAATCAATTTCATCTTCATTTTACAATTTCACTTTCAACCTATTTGGAAAACTTTCTCAAACTCACTCTTAAATCTCGATCCCTCAATACTTTTTACTTAAATTTCTGTAACAGAAATGTTTGATACACCTTATCAAACACTTCTAACTAATCAATTTTACCTACACTTCCTAAAATCAAAAGATCCCAAATTCTACCCTTAAAACCCTAGTAACCCAAATTTCCTAGATTTTCCAGAAATCTTCACAAAATGTCAAAAAGGGTCAAGCTATCAACAAAGAGAAAAAAAAGTTAGTAGCCTAACCATCCACACCTGTTGAAGAAGAGTCATACTTTAACTCATCCAATGAGTATGCTGCCTTTCTTCAACTTGCAAACAGAAAGGTAAAACCCCTAGAATTCTTTAGTGATCACCTTTCACAAACTACTCATTTACTAGAATTACTAGCCAAGTATAGATTAGATAAATTTTTGACATATAAGGGAAACACCTACCCTAGGCTAGTCAAAATGTTTTATGCAAATCTTATTGTTGCAAATGACAAAATTTCATGTTATGTGATGCAAAAGCATATAGTGATTGATACAGAATTTTTAGCTAATGAATTTGGCAAAATTCATTACAACCAAAGCTTACTACAGGATTCTTTCTTGACTACAGCAAGGAATAATCCATTAGGATACTTTTTCCCTATTCCACCCCAAAGGATGGAAGTGAAAAATTGCTTATTACTAGCTTATCTTCTGAAGATAGGATCTTACATTATGCTCTATACAAGAAGATACTGCCAAGGATCATAAATTTTACATAAATTATGGAGGAAGAACTATTTTTAATATGGGTTATTAAAAATTAATTTGATTTTAATATGCCTTATTTTATTCTTAAATGTCTGGATGATTGTTCAAAAAGGACAGATATAGGTTTCCTCCCCTATGGCATGATCCTTTCCCCTATCTGTGCCAAATTTAAACTAAATTTTTTTTATGAACATCAAGTTTTTCAAATAAATCCAACTACTATGATTAATGCATCACATTTACACAAAATGAGACTAGAACAAAATGAATAGGGAAAATGGATTAGAAAACGATCACAAAATCCTCAAACCACTGGAGGATCCACAGGTTCATGAGCAACTAGGTTATTTAGTAAAGCTGAAACAAGAATAATTGAGGTTATAGAAAAAATGCACAAGCACATGAATGACCGAATGGATCAACTTTTAGACAAACAAGGGAGATTGTTAGCATTGCTGCATATATATATGGAGCTTGTTAGCCTTACTAGGATGATTATTAACCTAGCTAGTGTGATTACTTTGCTATCTTAATTTCTCTGGTTTTGATGTTGAAAACATTTTTGTATCTGACAATATGCTTTAGTGTTTGTTATTTGGTTTTGCAAGATCAAAGTGTATGAGATTCAAAAGATCTACAATTAGATTTAGCAATTACTTTATTTTTACTAGGATTTTTTGTAAGTGAATTCAAATCAAATTTGATTCAAGTAAATTTCTTATAACTGATACATTGATGTAGAAATAAATCACTTGAAGTGAGCTAAAATTAAATATTTTTCAAACAATGTTTTCAAATGATCTTTAACAAGTGAAAGTTTTATAAAAACTATTTTACATCATAGTGAAAATCTTGTGAAACTACACTCAAATCAATTTAGCAATTGATTCATGAGGAAAAGTTTTGAAAAATATTTCTTACCAAAGGTTTGGAATTTTTCTTGAATCGATTATTCTTGAATCCATTAGATAATCGATTCAAGACCTAATAGCATAATACTATGATTTAATTCATGTATCGATTCGATCAAGAACTTCTTTATGATATTGATAGATGAATTAATTTATAAATTAATTCATTTGTTGGTAATTGCTCCGAATCAATTCAATTATTTTTGAAAGTTAGTTACAATAATTATAAATACCCCTAGCTTTATTTTAGACTTAACTAGTTTTATCAATTTTCATATTTTTCAAGTGTGAAAAACACAAAGCTAATAGAGCTAAACCAAATTTATCATCTACCTTATCAAATTTCACAATGCAAAGGATCCTAAATCAAATTTAAGGAGAATTCACCTTAGATATTTGAGATATTCATCTCAAATCTTGGTATTGTATTTCTTACCTAAATTTTTATTTTCTATTTTAGATTTCTAGGTTGATAGAAATTGGAGATACAAAGGAAGAGGTTGATCTTCCCTTCGCATCTTCTTTAGTTGTGAGGTTGATTATAGTCTGTATGAGATAAAAAAATTGTTGTATCTATATTAGCAAAAGCCCAACTAAATCTTATGTGATAGATAGGCAAAAGCCTAGTCAAAATCTTGTTATATGAACTGGTTGTTCAAGAGCTCGATTAATTTCTATTATTGTTAATAAAAGCGATCATCCAATTGAGAATTAATCCAATGGATGAAGACTTAAATTGCAATTTTAGTTTAAGTTGAACCACTTTAAAAATTAGTGTTCTTCTTTATTCTTTACTACATTTTATTCTTCTGCATTTTGCATTGTGCTATTCTACTACAATATTGCATCACCACAATTCTAATATTACTGCTATTCAATTTTAAATTGAAATTTTATCTAATTGAATAATTTGTTTTAAATGCTTAATTGATTCTGAAATTCAATATCAAATCTATCTAGTAATTCCAATTAAGTTCTCTATTATCCAATAAGTTTCCAAAGATGAATTTCTTTAAAGACTTCTGCTTTACAAATTAAAAAGAATCCAATATATTTCAAAAGAGTATATATTTTTACGTTTGTAAAAAAGGACAAAATCTATATTTTTGGGACCAACAAAATGTAGTAAAGGAAGTCAGTAAATGATGAAAAAGAAAAATATGTTAAAGATATTATTATAGTTACGGATTGATATAGGATAGTTAGAGGACCTACATGTACTAGGATATGTACATGTGATCTCCTATACAATAGGGGTTATAAGATAGATAGTCTTCTATACAATAGTAGGTTATGGGATAAATGGTCACCCATACGATAAGAGGTCAAGGGATATGGTGCAATAAGGCATGATCAATTATGTATGGTCCTTACGGACAAGTTGAATGATAATTTAAAGTTAAGTTGACATTAATCTTTCAATAATCACCTATATCAGTGTAATATTAAAAGAATGTTTTACAAGGTCATCAAATATGACTTGTGTAAAGCAATGTTTCCATGTTTTTCAGTTATGATGAGTAAAATTAAGAATAAACATTAAGTATAAAAGATTAGTTATAACTGTTTTAGAGATGTTTGCAAATATATTTTGCAAATATACATTTTCTAATATACTATATGTATGTTATAAGAACTATATTTATTTGTATAACCAAAAAGGATTTTCAACTCAAAGTTGGATTTACTTTTTTGCTCACTAAGTAGTCATACCCACCATGTTCATTAACATTTTTCAGGTTAATGAATTTAAATGAAGTTATCTCAATAATAAGATACTTCAAGGATTGCATGTGAATGAATTCAGGTATGTGGTTCCTTTAATTTACTTTACAGGTTAATGTTCATCCAGCCATACATTAGAGCCTCAGTCATGGAAATGATTTTTAGAAAAGATTTGTTTAGAAATTTTAGAAATTATTTATTCAAAATGATTTTCAGTAAAATTTTGCTTTTCATGATATTTAGATAAAGGGCCCAAAAGTCATATTTTTCATATCACTTTCATGATTTCAAATAATGAACTAATTTTTAGTAAGTTTATGCTCATAGGTTTACGAGATAGCCCTTGGTGATTCATACCAATCACACCCTTGGATTTTTAGTAAGTTAATCTCCTATAATTTTGCTCTTTTATAAAAGTCATATGCTCATCCAAATAAGGCTCCACTTTTTCATTATTATACAGGATGTAAAGGTGTACTTATAAATCATATTTCACAAATGATACTCACCGCTAGGGTTTCCAGTGTACCCTTACTTGTAATTTTTCTTTTATTACGAGACTTAGGAACTTCGTTAGCTTTTGCATTTGATAAGTATTTAGTGCAGAACTCAAGAACCTTCCTCACATACCTTTTTAGGATTTTCCTATACTACTCAAATGAGTACATCCACCTCAAATATATTGGTCCACAAAGTTTTATCTCTCTCACCAATGAGCAACTGGATGCACCATGATGTCAAAAAAGAAAGGTGGAAAATATATCTCAAGTTGACACAATGTAACAATAACTTCCCTTTGCAAAGTCATCCAATTTCTCAACGTTAACTATTTTCTTACATATTGCATTGAAGAAAAAACAATTCTAGTAATGGTATGTGTCACATGTTTAAGCAATATCAATTGAATAGCCATCAGTAATAGTTGTTGCATCAAAGCATGAAAATTGTGAGACTTCAAGCTGAATAATTTCAAATCTTTCATTAAAACCAGGCTTCTGATGTTTGAAGAATACCCATGTAGCACCTTAACACCATGTAGACACTTACAGAAACTTATTTTCTCCTTCCTAGACATAGTACAACAAGCTAGAAGAAATAGGTACATTAACCCTTCTTCTTTGGTGCTAATTTCTTTTGTATTGCCATTTCAACATAGTTTAGTCAAGCTTTGACTACATCATTGCTGTTACCCGATATGTTCAAAAGCATTTTAATGAGATTGTTACAGATATTTTTCTCAACATACATCACATCAAGATTATATCTTACAAATAATATTTGCCAATATGGAAAATAAAAGAATATGTATATCTTTTTCCATGAAGTCTTATCACTAGTAAGTATATAGGGTTTGCCAAAAATGACATTGTAATACCCCCAAACTTTCTAAAATTGATTTTGATAATAAACAGGGCTTTTTAAAGAATACAAAAAAGGGTGAAATTGAAGTTTCAAGAGTTTTGAAATTGTAAATTTTGAGATGTGAAGTGTCCACATATGATAGAAATAAATTATAGGAATTTTAGAAATTCCCCAAAAAAAAAAAGAAAACTTTCATTACGAATATGTAGTTTTGGGATTTAATTTCTGGAAAACTTTACAGAGATTGAAACTAGGGCTATAGATACCCAGTGAGTGAAAAGTTATGGTCATTAGGAAAATGATCAATTTAACTAATTTGTATCAAATTTCAAAGCCATTGGTGATCAGTGAGTATGTTGAATTTGGGCTTGACGTTGAGGAAATAAGAAAAGTTGTTAAAAGAAAAACTAGTCAACTTGAAGCCAAGGGAAGTTAACCCAAATATTTCCTATTTTACCCTCCAAAGTTGGCTATTACTTCTTCTTCATGCCATTTTCTAATGCAATTCATGCATTATTTTTTAACTTAATCTAGAGCTCTCATTTTTTCTCTACACTCTCTCTCTACAAGTAAGCAATTCATTCCTTCATGTTACTTTCTCATATGTTGCTGCTGATTGCTCTCTTCTTCCTCTTCAATTTGATACCAAATATCTTGTTGATTTATCAAGTGTAAGTTAAGATATGAATTTTTGAATTCAAAAGTCATTATTTAGCCCATAAATTCATATGGATTTTCTGGTGTTTTTGGGGCTCAAATCTTCTATTTCTAGCTTGTTTTTATAGACTAAAGTCATGATCTAATGGTATTTGATTATTTAATGCAAGAAAACTCTTAAAAATCCCAAGAAATCTAACATGCCTTCTCTCTCTTATTCATTAAAAATGTTAAAGACTTTAGTTAAATCAATTTGATTTCTTGTTCTCAGCCACCTCTCTGAGTAATTCTTACCTCTCTTATGAGTTATAAAATAACTAACTGATGATAAACTAATGATTTGTTGTGTACGTTAAGAAAATGGGTATTATGTGGACTTATGATATAAATTGATTTTGATTGGTGTTATTGATATAAATATAGTGGTCTGATTGCAAAAAAAATTGGATGCGTTAACACATAAAGTTTGGTTAAAGAAATAAGAAATGTGTAGTTGCACTAAAATCTTGTGTAAATTTGGATGTGCATTAGAATCGTGAGCATAATCGTGAGCTAAGAAATTGAAAGTCAAGTAGAATCACGAGAACTAATTGTGAAGGCTTCAATTCAACTTGAGCCAAAGTAGTTGAAAATATGAGTCTACTCATTCAAAGTTGCAAACTTTCAGGAAATCCAGGATTCAGAATTGAAAACAAGGCTAGGATAGGTCAATATGAATCATGCGGAACAAGTCTAATTTTGATTTGAATCGAAATGGCCTAAACACATACTCTATTTTTACCATTATAATTAAAAATTAGGTGCAAATAAAGGTGATTCAAATCGTGAACCCTGATAGTGAAATATATGCTAAATTTTTTTTTTGAAACACTTATAAGATAGCTTATAATTTCTTTATGATTATATGGATGGTATTATTGGGTTTTGGAAATGATTAAATAACTGAATCATTGAATAACAGAGTATTAACATTGTTCAATATGTTAGAAATTGAGTAATTAAATTTGTACATATTAGCATGATAACGATGGATTGTATACTGTGTTATGAATTCTAGCTAATTTGAGTATAATAATTAAGAAATTTTAAATGAGCAATGCCTAAACCTATAGTAATAAATCTAATAATTGTCTAAACATATTGATATTGTGGTAATAATCTTGATGGTTATTATAATAATGTGAGAAGGAGTGCATAGTTATATTAGTATTGGAATGTAATCCATGTAATTGACACTGTGATGAAGATTATATGATTGTGATTCGATACTTTATGAGAACTTATGCTATGACTATTATGAGAAATGATGATTAATAATAATGAAGTATGATTGAATATGAATTATGTAACATGATTGTCATGAAAAGTGATATTACTTGAAATCTTGAGATCTCCCTATGAGACAAGGGATGATGATATGTGATATACGATGATGATGGCATGTGATATATGATGACAAATTATGTGAAATGAATGTGATGAGAAATGATACTATTAAAATGCTTAAAAATTCCCTATAAGACATGGGATGATAAATGATGAGAATGAGATGAGGTTAATGAGATGAAATAGGACAAATGAACCAGATCTTAGATCTGTGTGTCTTGAAATGAAAAGTGGGATAAGCTAGCTCAGAAGATAAGACTGGGTTTATATGGGATAAGGTGGGAATAGAGTAACAATAAGTATTTTAATTGTTATTATTTATTTTGCTTATGCATCTGAGTTGTTGTATTGTGAAATGCTAAATTACAACATGGTAATATGATTTGAAAGTGTGATGACTAATGTTAGCTATTGAAGTTATAAAAAAAATCATGACTCTCTATAATGTGTTAGTAATAATGTCAGGTGATACCAACTAGAGGTTGGCTACTTACATATTCTTTGAAACATTGAAGTGTGATATAATGTGATAAGACAACGTGATAATTGACAATGCTACCTGAAGGCCACGAAAAAATTATGGTTATTTATAATGTGTCAATGAGGATGTAATGTGATGCCATACAGAGGTTAGTCTCTGAGACTTAATAATTTGTTTATTAAGCTTGGCATGAAATATAATTATATGGCTATGATGTACATGTGTAATATTTATTATTGAGAAATTCATAAATTAGGTAAAAATTTATCTCACTGGACCCCAATCTTACTCTTTTGTGGACCATTTTTTTTTAATTCTTAGAATATTGCTGTTGTTCCTTCATCAGAATGTAAAGATGGATGCTAATCCTATTGAAATAATAGCTGATATATTCACAACTACTGTAGTGAGTCCTTTAGGAGCATATGAAGTTAGGATTCATTATATAATCAAACTGAGTCTAGCAAAATATGAGATCCTATGCGAAGTGGAAAACATACTTTTTTAAAAACTTGATGTAAATTTTAAACACTATTGTTTCTAAGGACACATGCCTTGATTAGGCATTGTCTTTGTACATTATATAAATATGCTTGTATCTCAATATATCTTCCTTTCTTTCCATAAACTTATAATTTCTCAGCTAATCAATTAGGTTTAAATAGAATTGATTTGGGAATATTGAAATAAGTATGAGTAGTAAAGAATAATGTATACAGGATTCAAGGCTAGTGATTGTCAATCGGGAATTGATGTGCATGTTGGTCATGGCTAGAAATTTAGGTTGTGACATGACATTAATTTCATAACCATTGGAATTTTTCCCTCCCCTGGTGAGCCATTAAAAGCTTTTCTCTGTCTATGATAATAGTGGGACTAGGGAAGAAATCCCTGGTGATCGAGATATACTATCTTCTTTCCATACTTAAGTTAACAAGAAGATGTATTGTTCTCACAAATAGGACATGCTTTGTGTCCTTTAACACTGTATCCAAATAAGTTTTCATAAGCTGGGAAGTCATTTATTGTGCAAAAGAGCAAGGCATGCAACTAAAAAGATTCTTGACAATATACATTAAACACTAACACACTTCCATCCCACGTTATCCTCAAGTTTTCAACAAGTGGTGCCAAAAAGACATCTATATCATTTCTTGGTTGTTTGGGGCCTAAAATCATCAATAACAACATCATATATTTATGCTCTATACATAACCAAGGAGGTAAACTGTAATTCACCAATAAAATAGGCCATGAGCTATGTGGCTCACCATGAGGGTTCATTCTATCTACACAAAGTCCAAGCCTAGGGTTTCTTACTTCACTATTAAATTTAAGAAACAATGAATCAAGTGTTTTCTATTAAAGAGGATCAGCTAGACGTTAAAGCTTGTCATCATAAATCATTTAGTCCATATGCCACATTAAGTTGTTAGCATCTCTTGTATTAGCAAATATACATTTCAACCATGGTATTATTAGAAGATACCACAACACCTTAGTTGGAGCCCCTTTGTATGTGATGCCCTATATTTTGGACACTTATGTAAACTTTTGTACTCCTTTTAGTACAATATACAATCATTAGGGTAAGCATGTATCTTTTTATACTCCATACCCATTAGGCACAAGGTTTTCTTGGAGTCATAAGTATGATCCAGAAGTTTATTACCTTTCGAAAGCATATTTTTTAACACTTTAAGTAAAGCTGTGAAACTCTTATCCCTTCATCCATTCCCCGCTTTCAAGTTGAACAATCTCAACACAGTAAATAATTGTGTAAATTTAGTACAACCTAGATACAAAGGTTTTTTATATCACTTAACAAGTTTTTAAGGATATTGCAATACCTTGAATTTTCCAAAGTTAATTTCAATAATAAAATGATTTTTCAAAAGAAAAAAAATCCAAAAGGTGAATTTAAAATTTTCAAGAATTTCAAAACTACAAGTTTGGGATATGAGGAGTTTAGATATACTAAAAATAGATTATATGAATTTTAGGAATTTTCAGATGCCTAAAACTTCCCTTATGGATACTTAGGAAATTAAACTTATGTTTTTAGAATTTAATTTCCAAAAAACTTTAAAAAGATTGAAACTAGGGCTACATGTATCCATTGATAGTAAAATTGTATTTGTTATAAAGATAACTAATTTAACTAATTTATGGTAAAATTTCATAGCCACTAGCGATTGGTGAGTACGTTAAATTTGGACTCAAAGTGGAGGAAATAGGAAAAAGTTTAAAAGAGGAATTATTTCATTTGAGGTCAAAGTTAAGGATTGACTTCTTCTTTTCCTATTTTGCCTCACACTAGTTGACTTCCTCTTTTTTTTTCCTCCTTATGATTGCAACCCATGCAACCTATTTTTTCTTCTCCAAGCTTGAGTTTCTCTCACTACACTCAATTTCTCCTTAAGTAAGTCCTTCATCTCTTCTTATTAATTTCTCCTATTTTTATAGCAAAATCTTCTCTTCTTTCTTATCAATTTGTCATCAAAATCATATTGATTTATTTAATATAACTTGAGATCTCAATTTTTTAAGTTTACAGCCATTATTCATGTTACTATTTACTTCAAGAATCCATAAGCTTTTTCTAAAGTTTTAGAGCTTAAATCTTGTATATTTAACTTGTTTCCTTGCAATTAAACCATAAACAAATGGTATAGAATTATTTACTAAAAGAAAAACCTTGAAAGATCTAAGAAGCTAATATGCTCTTCTTTTTATTTATGAAAAATATTGAAGATTTTTGGTGGGATTAGTAGTGGTCTTGTATTACCAATTCATATATGAGTAATTTTTACTATTCTTGTAAATTATAGTGTGATTATTGCTTGTGATCTATTGATTTTTGGTGTAAGTTAATTCAAATGGCTTTTTTTTTTGTCATTTTGTGGCAAAGCTTGAGACTAATGAATTTACTGATATAATGACAAGTTTTCGGTTGGAATAGTTGAATTTCATGCTTGTTTAAGCTCTCAAATCATGTTTTGTTAAAATCTTATGGTGTACTATAGAATTAGAAGTTACTTCCCCTATTTTTTGTTGTTGTTGTCATACAATTCCTACTCATGCGAGTCAAATCACAGTGTTTGAATTGAACCCGTGATCATGGTTGCAAAAACCCAGCAATTTTGCTCTTACAATTTGAATCAAAATTTAAACTAATTTAATTCAAATTGATTCTTCCTACACTATTTTTCAATTATGATTGTGAATCTAATCATGTTTGTATTTTGACTTCCCAAAAGGTTGCACATTTTGGTGAGCAAACTCGCATTTATAACTAAATTTCCTCGAGTTGAATCGAATCTTTTTCAAATGAACTTCTCGATTCTAATCATAATTCTACTTGAATTTCTTCATCGATCCTACTTGCAATTGTGATCTCATCTTCAGAAATTTTCACATTTTTCAATTAACTTCATTTCTTTCTAAAATATTTCCTATTCCTTTAGTTTAATCTTATATAAATCCCTACTAAAATGAGTATAATAATTAAGGAAACCTAAATAAGTAATTGATAATATAATATCATTGGATTTAACAAATGGCTAAAAATTACTAATATGAAAGTAATCTTAGTAGTCATATGATGATGAAACCAAGAATATATGGTGCACTTGCAACAGAATGTAACCCATGTGGCTAAAATTGTGACTAAATGAGAATGTTGTGATATAGTTATTATAAAAACAATATTGTTTAATGTTTGATGATTTTCATGAGATTTAGAATGGTATACAATATCTTGAATAATGATGAAATATGATAACGAAAACTTGATGATGTATTTGTTATGAGAATGAACATTGAATACTTGAAAGCTCTTTTGAGACTTGAAATGTGAATGATGGGATGTGATGAAAATAATGAACTAGATCCTAGATCTGCATGTTCTAACACTGATAAGTGGGATAAGGCTGGCTTTGAGGGAAAAGGTTAGGATGAGTGGGATAAGGTTGGATTAGAGTAACAAAGAGGTTATAATTATTGTTATGTATTTGCTTTTACTTGCATTATTATCATATGGAATGTTGACATATGATATCATAAGATTGAAATACCTAATGAGTAAAAATGGCAGTATACGACCCTAAGAGCCCTGATTTGGTGTAATATGTTAAAGATGATATGATATGATTCCCTTCAGAGGTGAGTCACTGAACCTAATAATTACTTATAGAAATTGTTTAAGAAATGATTATCCAGTTATAACATAGATATGATTACATATGTGTTTTATTGTTGGATAAATTTTGGTGTGTATTATCTTATTGAGCCCTAGACTCATTCTTCTATGGATTATTTTTTAGATCCTTAGGACATTGCTGCTAACCCTTCCATAAATAAGTAAGAATAGATAATGATCCAATGGAAGTCACTGCTAATGTCTTCACCATCACAATGTCTAGTCCTCTAGGAACATACCAAATTAAGATACATTATATTATTATCTTAAATTTAGTTGGGTGTAAGATACTCCACGATGTTGAGATCATTCCTATGGAGCCACCCAATGTCATTTTTATGATGGCCCTAGGATAGTTTAACCTATAGAGGGCTACCATCAAACCTTGTATTATGCTGAACCTTTTATGAAAATCTGGTATATAGAAGGGCCATAGTTTTATTAACCTATGCTTTTCAGGTTATTATAAGGTATAGGTTGATCTAACTTCTTTTGTTTGCCCTGTTTTTGGGAAAAATATAAAGTAGTTCAGGAATGACTTCTAGTTTTTTTGGATGGGAAAAAGTTGTTCATTTGATAACTACATGTAAATTATGAACCATCCAGTAAGTTTGGCATGTGTTTATTTGGCAATATCAGTGTAAATTATAAAATATGATTATTTTCTATATGCTTCTCTTTCTCTCTAAAGTTCATTATCTTCTAGTCAACCAATGAGATTTAAGTGAATATAGTTAGGAAAAACTGAGATGACTATAAATGGAATAAGTGGTAAAAGGTTAGTGATTATTAACAAAATGGTTTATATTCACACCATCATGGTTAGGTTTTTGGTTGTGACAGATATACGATAGCTCAATAAAATTATCTTCAACTACATCATACACCATATCCTCCAATCGATCATTCAAATCCATATCAATTTCATCATTCTGATACCCTCCTTGTCTTGATAACTACTAAACATACTAGACAATTGACTTTCACTATGCCATATCCATCGTGTATACCATTTATCAATGTCATAAATAAATAAATAATCTTTTACTTTCTCTGCTTTCATTTTCTTAACATAACATTTCACATAAGGAAACCTAATCAACTCATACTATTTACAATATGTTGATCAATAGAAAATCTAATAAACTTCTTGTTGATGGTGAATTCGATTCTGTCAGAATCCAACCAACTTAAGAGGTTCTTTTAGGATTCGAACTATCTTCTGGTTGAACAAGCAAAAATGAAGAGGAAGATCAGAGGAAAAGTAGCAAAGACATAGTATTTTTAACGTGGTTTGGCCAAAATCGGGCAACGCTGGTCCCTTCGTCCATGGTATTGTTTTGTTGCTTTTAGTGAAAATTCTATAGAGTTTTAGTATATCTATTTCATCTCTCTTTTACAATAGTTTCCCTCCTCCTATTTATAAAGGATGAGAGGTTACAATTGCAAATTTACAAGTTGTAAATAAGTTACATTAAACATTGAATATACAAGATAATGAAACTCTTGCAAATCGACTTCTGTAGGTTGCTTTCTACAGGTAGGTCCCTTGTTTGCTGAGTTTGTGAGCTATGTGTGTTTGTCTTGTGCTTAGCCTCAAGGAGTTTCTAGATTGGTGAAGGATCATACCTCACGAGCCTATATTTTTAGTTCGAAGCCACTTTTGATCTTCGACTAGTGAGGTCACACTCACAAGCTTACAAGAGGTGATTTGAATATGCAAGGCATAACTCCTTTTTTTGGTGAGTCTAGATGTCTGCTTTAACCTTGTTATGTCTCAAGCTTATAATTAGTGAGCTGATGCCTATCTGGCAACCTCAGTGAGCTGGGTCTCTTAGCGGGATTTGTCTGCTATTAGGCTCTTGCTAGTCTATTTTGCATTATACCAGAAAATGCTTATAACATAAGCCTCCCAACTCTCAGTTTGCTTTACAGACTAGGAGTTATCATATGCTGACATCCTTTATTCATAGATTATCATGTAGTCAAAGTTCGTGGCTAGCCTGTTGTTTCATATGTTCCAGTCTACACCTTCCACGGTACGTGTCCTATAACCATTGGTGAGTCAGCCTCATTTTCTTTCAAGGTAATTAATGAGAATGGTTAGGAGTTCTTTTCTAGACTCTTCAATGGGAGCAGACTACTCTTATTTAAGCCAGAGGAAATCCTTTTTCCTTCTTCATTAAGAGATCTGATGGGAACCTTAGATGAGCCTCCCATTTTTCTGATGGTCTATCCTTTCAATAAGGCATGTATGGGCTGCTGCATAGTAGCCTTCAAGGGCAATCTTCTTCGAGGATGTTGAAAAATCTTACATAGATCTTGGATTATTTCCCCACCGTGATGCCGTGGCGTTACACCTTTCTAGCTGCTTTAGCCAGCTTCCCTTAAACTTTCAAGGCTGAGCAAAAAGCTGGAAAGGACTTCCGAACCAAGAAAGGCAGCTGGAAGAAGAAAGTTAGGGATCCAATGTGCTCCATGGTCCCCTAGTTGATAGGAGTTCATCTCCTAAAAGCCAGTCTTCTTTTTAAAGTCTGATAGCTGTAGGCTTTTTCCGATTTGTATTTGATTCCTCTGATATAAATCTACGTCGTTAAGGCTTTTTAATGAATGAAGTTTTCTTCTTGTATATTATGTTTGAATATTCTGCATATCACAGATAATAATATGAACTCCAATTGATCATAATAAAATGAGATATTTAAGTAGCCAATCGATCACACTTCTAGGAAGGCGATAAATCTGGGCATTGGATTGCCTCTTAACAATGAGTAGATAGTAGTATATAAGTAGGTTGTCTTAGGTCCCAAAATTAAAAAATTAAATTGAATTGTGAAAAATCGGATCTTGCCCTTAAGATCGTTGGCTTTATTTTTGAATTCTTTTTTAATGAGTGGCATGAGTATATTAGTTTCTTTCACAAATTTAAGAGAAAGATGATAAAGATAAATATTGCAGCAGATTTGTTTAAGATTAGGATGAATTAACTCATAAATGAATTAGCAATGTAGCGGAAACAATAATGTAGTAATGGATATTGCAGAAACTAGAATTGCAAAAACTAAAAATAATTGTGCAGTAAAAATAAAGATCAGGAAACATAAATTTTTAAAGTAGTTCAACTTAAATTGAAATCGCAATTCAAGTTTACTCCACTTGATCTTTCATTAACCGAAAGACAGCTTCAATTAATCAAAAACATCAAGATTTAACTGGGCTCCTGAACTACTAGTTTTACAACAAAACTTTACAGGCTTCTTACTAACTTAGAAGAATTAAACTGGGCTTTTCCAAACTTAAACACACACATAAGATTTAAAATAGGAATCTTACTAACCTAGAAGACTTAAACTGGGTTCTTCCAAACCTAGAAACTAGATTTCTAACACCAGAAATCTAAAAAGAAAATAATAGAGATAAAGGTAAGAATATAAAATCATATTTGAGATGAAAATCTCAAATAGAATTATGTAAATCTTCAACAAGAAAGCTCCAGGATTTTTGAATCAATCCAAATAAAAAATGTAGAGGTAAGAGAGATGAGAGAATAGTTTTTCA